>BLKR01005714.1:0-73941 GCA_011170035.1 Teleogryllus occipitalis | reverse complement strand
CCCCGCCGCCCCCGCCGCCACCGCCGCCACCGCCGCCACCGCTGCCACCGCCGCCACCGCCGCCACCGCCGCCACCGCCGCCTTCACCGTCCTCGTTACGCCGTCACCGCTGGTACAGTCGTCACTGTCGTCACCGTCCTCATTGTCACAGTCATCACAGCCGTTAGAGGCGTCAACGCCTTCACCTGCTGACTACCCTCGTCACCACCGTCTTCACCATCACCGTAACCATTGCCATTGCCGACGCCCTTGCCGTACTTCTCATCCGTATCTTTCGCCGACGCACCGTCGTGAATCCTCCGCTCTCACAACGCTCCCTCTGCCTTAGCCGAAGCGACCTCAACTTTATCATGGGATCCGCCATCTCCACTCTCTTCACTGTCCCCGTTGTCCGTATATTCCCAGTCACCGGTTTTAGCAAGTTCTCATCACCAGAGTCATTGTTTGGACCTATTCTTTTTTATTTATTGTAATGTAACGAAGATCCAAGAAATCATGATTCGTACAGTCTATCTAACCCGGAATCGATCGGAACACAAAAATATTCCAGTTTACGGACGTTTCTGTTTTATGCAAGGTTGTCCATTTTATGACACTTGTGATATTGACGTTTTTGCACTGAAAGTAGTAAATTACATGACTTTACTATAACTATCAAAATACTTTAAAAAATAATGTATTTTTGGAAGAAATCACCAATAAATGAATATTAAACACTTTAATGACAGCTTGTAAGTTGAAAAATAGACACCCCTGACTGGCTGTATTCGCTCTGCTCGCTGACTCTTTCAACGCAAAATGCATCACAACCCAGCGCTAACATAATGGAATGTAATATAATAAAAATACGACCAAATTAACTAGAAATATTGTAGAAAATGTTGCTTTAAAATATAACACCAGAAATGTAAACGATACGGCAACAGTGGCTAGTCTCTTTAACCAATACTTTTCGAGAATTGCTGCGGGTCTCATTAAGGGTCTTCAGCCACAAAATTCAACACCAGACGTTTCCCCCAAAATTTTAGACACGATGTTCGTTTCGGAAACTTCTTCGTATGAAATTCTCAAAATAATCGGAATTCTGAGAAAAAAAATATTCTGCCGGTTTAGATGAGTTTCAGGATGGGTTATTAAAGACTTGTGCGCCTGCCATTATACACCCGTTAACTTACATATTTAATGCATCCTTTTGCACCGGAACTTTACCGTCCATTTTCAAAACAGCAAAATGAAGCCGCTGTTTAAACAAGGTAACAAATAAGAAATTGAAAATTATCGGCCAGTTTCTCTTTTGTGACTTTTTTCGAAAATATTAGAGATACTTTTTTACGTACTAATCGAAACCTTTCTCGGGAAACACGAAGTGTTTTCAGAGTGCCAACATGGATTTCGAAAATCAAAATCTACGGAAACAGCCACATTTTCTCTTCTTAAAGATGTCGCCTCATCATTGGATCGAAACGAAGCATCTGTTGGATTATTTGTAGACCTTTGACAAGGTTTTGACGTCATTGATCATAACATTTTACTTTCAAAATTACCTTCCTATGGAATCCGTAGTATTGCGCTAGACTGATTATGTTCGTACCTTAAACAACGATCTCAGAGAGTGGAAATACCTTACTGGAATGATGGAACATTATGTACACACCTTTCCGACTACTTGCCAATTGCACGTGGAGTTTCTCAGGGATCGATTTTAGGCCGTATTCTCTTTCTACTAAACGTAAACGATATGCCCACGACTGTTCGATATGGAACAACAGTTTTCTTCGCAGATGATACAAACATTCTTTGCAATGAAGAGACCGTAAATAGTACAATATCAGATGTTTCAAATTGGTTCCGTAATAACAAATTAATGGTAAACAAAAAGAAAACGGTTTCGATGCAGTTTTCCATTTAAAATAAAAAATTCTGTAGTATATTGAAAATAAACGGTGTGCCATTGACTGATGTTGAAGTAACAACAGTAATTTTTTGATCTATCAATTCAGTCTAACCTCAAATGAAACGTCTTTTTAAATGAAGTGAACCCCAAAATAAGCTAATGCTACGCGTTCAGAATTCTTTCAAATTGAGTCAGTCTTCACACGGCTCGTTCTGTATATTTCGCGAATGTTCATTCCAACCTGAGGCATAATATTCTGGGGAAATACATCTTATAGCTCCCAGACCTTTCGATTACAAAAAAGAATTGTACGAATAATAACCATATCCTACTCACGTGATTCTTGTAAGACTCACTTTATTATTCTAGGAATTTTACCATTACCTTGGTACCTACAGCTCACTGCAATACATTAATCAATAATTCACTTACAATACATTACATAATTAATACATAATTAATACATCATTAATACATCATTAATACATAATTCACTTACAATACATTACAGTAAGATACAACACTTTGCCAGATAATATTAAACAATTAAATTCGATAGGAAAGTAAAATTGTTTATGCTCCATAACTGTTTTTATACAATCAGGGCCAATACTGAGCATCAAAAGGGAAGTAACATTAATTTCAACAGTGATATTTAATGGATTATTTATCATTTGGACTGTATAATTGTAAACAACCTGTAACTAGTATTGTATCGCAGCTTCTGGGTCAATGACGCTCATCTCGATCAGGTTTTTTGTCCATTTTCCCTGACGGATCTAGCAAATCCTGAGATGGACCCTTGTTTTGCTTCTGGACGTACATTTAACTTCATTATCTGTGCACGTCTTCTAGAATTCAGTGGTAAACTTAGTTATTCAAATTATCGTTCATGTCGCGGCAGGAAATATTATTCCTTCACAAAGGGGATAAGAAGTAAAATTTATAGCTGATTATACAGATTTATTACATTGTAACGAATTGTTTGTTAACAATCCTTACAAAAAACGCTAATTTGTTTCTGTATTCAAAATTTAAGTAGTAGATGGGTTAGGGTAGGGATCACAGAATTATGAAAACGTGCACAGAATTCACTTCTTCCCGTAGCACATCACACAGTTTTTAACTGTTTTTGACGTAAAAATTAAAAATAAAATAAAGAGATTTGGGAGAGTGGAAATTCCCATATGGCCTACTTGAGAGACATGCGAACCCAAGGTCGGATTCACCGCTGACAGCTGAAGCCACTCTCCTTCAATGTCCGGGTGCCACGACTAAATCGCGTGTAACAGCGATAGAGAATTTTAAACAAGTTTGCAGATGCATTTTTATTTTATTAAGTACATCTCGCGTCTGTCTGCCAAGTGCATTAAATTCAATGGAATTGCGTTTTACAAAGAATTTTCTTCCTGCAGGACATGCAAAACCGTTGTTTCCGTGTTGGAGAGATTCCGTTTGATGCTATGTAAAATGTCATTTGACTTCACGGGCCGGAGTAATTTTTCAGTTAAGGTAGGTTTCCGGCTAATACAGGTTCTGGTTTAGACAGTTTTTACTATAATTAGATTACTTTATAATGTTCGCTTTTATTTCGAAACTCTTTTGATGGAGCAATTGGAAATTTTGCCAGCTGCTATGATGCAGTTCACGTTCACACTAATGTTACCGGTAAAGTTTAAAGTATAAACATAAGTACTATATAATTATTTGCTTATTAGAAAGGTGTATGTAAATACAAGTAAGCAAATAATGTCATAATTTATTAGTTATTTCTCTTGAGAAAAATATGTGAATCTATATTACTAATTTGGAATACATGCATAAATATACGGAAAATCATGCAGCTTTTGGTCGTGCTTTCGGTAGTGTCTACGCTTTTGTCAGATACACTGGAAAATGGGAGAAATCCAGAAACAATGAAACCGTTTCAGATTGAATGAAAGGTACACATATTTGATTGTGTGATTCATCCCATTCCTGTACTGTGCATACCGACCGAACTATCAAACTCATTGTGTCATTATAATGATCTCCAGGTGTCATGTGACTGGAAAGCTCCAAAGTAGAGCCCAGTCGCATTTGAATATTTACTAATTCCGTCTTGAGTAATGAAACAGCAATGTTATTGATATTTTAAAACGTAAAAAACGTACGTCCTGTGAATCGTTATATACTGTACTATGCTCAGTGGCGGATTACCTTGATGGCTGACTATAGGCTGAAGCCAAAATGCCGCCCTTCCTGACCCCTTGTGAAACACAATATTTACATAAAAATCAAATAGCTATTTAGTAGCAATTCCATGTGGGTGAATGAACATTAAAAATTATTTTACAAAAATGGTTATTTTTATCTAGAATAAAATTTTAATTTTATCAAATTTAATTATAAAATTGTTTACAGAAGTTTATGTCTACATTTCTTGCTAGCAAAGTTTTCAATTAAAGTGTTGTAATCTAAAGACAATGTTAAATTGGATTCAATACATAAAACGGCAAGATAATTTAATCTATCTTCTGACATAACTGAACGCAAATATTTTTTTAATCTGTTATATTTATGTTTATTAAAATTATTTAAGTATTGTATAAACATTTAGTATCCATAAATATCTATAAAATAAAAATAGCAGAATTTATTTTACCTGAAATTATGTCAGAATTATCATCTAAGTTTAATTCGCTTGGGTTCTTTAGGGGATCCACAGTAACATAAGTAAAACTTATCTAATAACAAAGTATACAATAAATAAAAGGTTACCCAATTAATAAATTTAAAAAAATCTATTTGTATATATTATTTTTCAAATTCATGCCTGTAGTTCTACTACTATACCGAATTGCTGTCGATTGGTGTAACATTTTTCTTAAAAAATGAATCTAATTTTGGTGTTGTTTTTTTTAAAACTTCTTCTTCTCGATATTGCTTTTCACGAGCTCGTTTCCGATATTCAGAATCACTGTGTCTAATTCTTCCGTCACTCATTTTTATAACTAAAGGTCATGAAAAGAGAGTTAAAATAGAAGCCACCATAATATTCTCCGATTAATACTTCGGGGTACTTGACAGCTGGTGAAAGGGGTACGCGGCGTTGCCAAACCCTTGCACTGCTTTTTGTAAACTGGCTTTAAGGTGAATCCTAAAAAAATATGTTATGTGAGAAGAACTTAAATCAATGCATATAAAAAGTTACTATAAAACATTAAAAAACGACTTTCTAAAATAAAATTTGCCGCCCCTAAAAATTTGCCGCCCTAGGCTACAGCCTATGTTGCCTAGTGGGTAATCCGCCACTGACTATGCTATTCCAATATTCCAGACTTAATTTGATGCAGTGTTATACTTGAGTGTTTTATTTATTCTTATTGAGCATTGTGAAGCTATGTTTTGGAAACCTATTTTTTGTGGTTATGTTCAGCAGGACTTTTTGCTTCTGCAGAGCACTAACTTAAATGATTGTTACCTAAGTTGCAACCGCTGTTGAAATGATGTCGTCGATGCATATATAGTGTAAATAATTTTTATATGAGTTCATGTGTAATGTTAAAAGTGTATGTTTTTGTAAGTGTTACATCTGTATATCTAGTGTCGACTTGTCAATTTACCATCTTCACTTTTAATGGGCGTATGTGAAATACGTATATTATATTGAAAATGCACGAGAATCCGATATAACATAAAAACAGTATTATTATATTTGTATATAATTGCCAGTGGTTTCTGTAAATCATAGTTGACGGTCATAAATGTAAGCAAAGTAATTTGTGAATACATTTCTAACTTTTAGATTTTGTGAAGATAAGGCCTCAACGTGTACACCGTTATAAAGGTCACGTTAGTAGGGTAATTGCACTGTAGAACTCTTAAGCACTCTTTTTGATATAAAAGTTTTTAGAACATTCAATTGTTGACAAAAGTAGAATTGCCAGTTTAAATTCTGATTATCAAATTTTTGATTGTTTGATTACTTTGCAAATTGCAAAGAAAAAAGGCTGAAATAGTCCCTGAGCTGTGATAAGTTATCTAAAAATGCTTACCTTGCTTCATTCGCCTTATGATTATCTTTTACATTAAAAATAGTGTTTTCAAGGCCTTTTTGAAGTGTTTATGGTGCAAGGAAGCTCATAAACGGTGCTTAATGAGGTTGGTAATAAAATTGTCGTTGATATCGAGTTTTTTATTGGGTTTAATACTTTGAACGATGATATTTCTTTGTTTATTCATTTCCATGTGCTTTCCTCTCTTTCGCCCCTTTCCTTTCTCCTTCTTCTGCTGTCCGTTCTTAGTTCCCGCTGGCGCCACCAAACCGTGCACTCTCTACTGGCAGTGTCCCATGTGTCCTCAATAGACGCGGACGATGGCCTTGCACCCATCGCCCCGCCGTGATGACGTTGGGCGATACCCTAGACTACGGGTCGGGTTCCTATCTGCTTGCTTTTAACAGCCATTACCGCCGTGTGTGGATAACTGAGCTTCACAAAGCTGTTCGATCGACAGTCTGATTGTCCCTCATTTTTGTGAAAGGCGTTTTGATGTGGAGTGGTGATATATCTCCATTTTAAGTCCATTTTGTGTGCTAAAATAATTTGGATTTTTTTCTTCAATTTCCAATAGTTTAACGAATATTGAATGTAATATTTATAATTTTTGTCGTTTGTAATTGTTCGCGTGTAGACTCGTGTCAGTATCCTTAATTTCTGAAGATTTTATGGTAAATTACTATTATTTTTGAATGGCATTTGACTTTTTTATTGATCACTAATCATATAGTTGGTGATCGATGAACAAAACAAGCACAGTGCTTGCAATCTGATCGTTCAAAAATTGGTCATTAATTTTAATAGTTCACTTTGGAGAGATAAGACAAGTGTTTCCTTACACTTTTTTTATTTTATGGAAAACAATAGCATTTGTATAATATTTATCAGGTATTATTATACGCAACAATAGTTGTTAATTGTTTATTAATAATATTCATTCTGGGATTTTTAACATGAAATTAAAGAATCTATTCATTGTTAGTTCAGTTACTTCAATAAGGAATTTATTCAAGATATTTAACAGTGTATTCAGTTTAATTTATTCTGTGAGGGGTTCCCTTTCAAAAGTTAAATATGTTTGGGAACGGATTTGTCTTTTAATTTGTTCTGGAACTATTTGTTAACCAGTTACTCATTAATCTTGTATTTTTTTACTTCTAACTAAAGTGCCCTTTCGATACATTAGTGACATAAATACCTATAAAAGAGTACATGGTTATTTTGATTTGGAGGTTTTACCCATGCAGTTGCCACGCAAATGAAATCCACATTTACGAAGAAACTGAATAAATGATGATACCCCAAAGTTGATATGATGAAATTTGGAACACGTCATATGTGATTTCAATGGCAACTCATGATTATATTGATTTTAAAGGGTAGCCAAAGCGCTTCCCTCGCAAACGAGATTTAACATGAATTTTTTGCAATTTCTCACATTAATATCCAAATTTACCTTCAATGACACTATGACCGGAAAAGGTGACTCAAGGCATCAACTGATGTCACCGCAGTGCCTTTGACATGGAAATCCTAGGGTTCGTGTTCCGACGCTGCGCTGACAGAATTTTTTAGGTAAGCTAGATGGCTAAGTCGAGTTCCGCCGCTATCTGGAGAAGAATTCTAGTGACAAGCTGCTTTGATCTGTAGTTTTCCGTGGTTTCTCCGATCAACACCAGGCGAATGCTGGTGCAGTACCCTAACACACGGGTCATCGACCGCGCGCGATCTTTCCTTCCCCTTCGTTTTCCTACTCTCATCCCCTTACACACACTTACATTTACTTGCACTACACCAATGCACTAGCCCGAAGGTCAGTCTGGAGTTTAGAACTTGTTCCCTGTTGGGAAGATGCCACGCTGGTAGGGGATACCTGTTGGGAAAATCCTCGGAAGCTAACATATTTCGGAGCCGATTTCGCTATCCAGCAGGGGAAGATCTCCGCCGGATAACAATATGCATACGGGACTAATGATCTTAACTGTTGAGATGCCCTGAATCGCTAATCAATCAGTCAATCAACTATACTATGGTTTGAGGATTCAAACTATACGTTTGAGGATTCAAACTCCCACGTAGACGAATATGGAACGAGTAAAAGCATTTTCAGACATTTTTTACACTATAATGACATTTCACAATTATTCGTGCAGAGTAGATAAAATCTCGCACACGCTCTCGCTCTCACAAGCAGCTGCCTGTCAAGGGCCCTGAGGGAAATAACGGGGCGAGGAGTAGTCCTTCCATCTCAACGGCATTGGGTTGGACACTGTCGAGATAACGGATTATTCATGTTTTTGGGCTGGAGCCAATGGCAAACGTGGGATGCGAAATCCGTCAGGCACGTTGTTGAATGCAAGTTTCTTTTGGATATGAGCTTTTGTATTCATCGCTGAGATTTATGTGAAACTTTATTGATTTGTCCGTGGCAGTACACTGCGTGGAAAAATGGAGTAGAGCTAGTTTTTGGCGATGTACTCGAATTCAATGAAGCAACACGGTGTACTAATAGAAATAATGTAATCAGAATATCAATTATTAAGTTATAAGCACTTTCATACGTTGAACAGTGATTATTTCTGTGTTTTACATTAGATATTTATGATAGTATATAGTTTATCTTTACCAGTTTCACTGTGAAAATACAAAAATACCCCGCTTCTTTAACTAAAAAGTTCCTCTATGCATAGTTCATTTATTTACCACAAATTAAAACAAAATAGTAATTTTTTTGGTTTATATTCTTAGTTTTCCAGTTGTGATTATTTGCAGCTCTTTGAATTGAACTCTTCATTCATGATAATTGTGTTGAAATTAAATTGTGCTGTTACAAAGCCAATAATAGAAAAATGTCTACGTTGTTTGAAGATTCCATTTTAAAGGAGTTCTTATCGAACTCTGTTTTCAGTTTAATGCAATAATTTATTGTAACTGGAGTGTGATAAGTACCTAGATTTAAGAATCTACATGCATCAGCATTTAACAATTATTTTGTAGAGTAATTTTGTCCTGTAGATCATATGTTTTTCTTCAGATATTGACATTTCTTTTTACATAATATTTGTAATATTGATAGTGACGTTGATGGTGACAATTATACTTTTTACTGAACGTTTCGTAAACATTTTCGTAAATTGCATCATTTATTACATTGTAACCAAGAAATTTTTTCATTGAAATAGTTTTTAACCCTTCAGTGGACGCGTTCAGAATTGGAACACGAGTGGTCTCGTAGATTACAATTGTAATTTTGTTTTTAAATTATCATAATATTTTACACACATTTTTTTGGTTCAAGAATGGACGAGTACTGGTATCTACAACAATAAACATTTAAAAAATACTATATAATTTCAGCTTAGGCCAGAAACTGAAACGCGAGTGGTCGCGTGATTTACTATTGTAATCCAAGATCGTTTTCGGCGCTTATCACTAGTGCAACAATTATCGCTTAAGTCATATTTCGCTATAATTCGATAGCTGATTATTTCTACGAAAGGTACTGAAAAGTCCGTGTCAAAAGTTTGTCAACTCTCGCCGTAACCGGCGAATGAATACGACTGGATTACAATAGTAATTCACATGTCTACTGAAGGGTTAAGGGGAACAACGAACTTGTTCAATCGTGGATTATAATGGTAGTTTCTCCATCTAAGGCCCGTCTACACGTTTCTGAAACGACAATAGAGAGGAAATAATCGCTACAGATCTGGGAGGAGCGTTTCGATCCCTGTTCTGAAGTGCACCATCACTCCGCCTCCGCGCGGATCCATTTGTGTCGACGGGCGCCGAGCCCTGCCTCGTGCCGCAGTGACGTTGAATAGCTGCGCTGTTAGAATGCGAGATTGCGCGCCTGGACCCTTATCTCGGCGCCGTGGCTCCTGCGGCGGCGGGGGGGTGGGGAGGAGCGGAGATCGTGCTGCGGTGGGGATGGGATTGCATGCGCCGTGGTGGGATACAAATGCTGCCGAGGTACTAATGCTGCAGACTGTGCGAGAAAAACGGAGAACAAATGTTGTATTTTCAGGATGTAATACAATTGAAAGCCCTGGAATATACTACAATGAAAGAAGTACGAAAAAGAAGCAAAATAAGTGAAAGCGGGAGGGGAAAGGAGAGAGGCAAAGTCCCAGTGGAAACGAGCAGATCAGAAAAAAAAAAATCAGGAATGTAGGGAGGAGAGAAAAATGATAGGGTAGGAACAAGAAAATTGGATAGTGAATGAGGAGTGATTACGGTAAATTATATAAATAACAATTTTTTTCCATAAATTAAAAAAATAGAATGCAAATTATTTATTTAATGTAAAAATAATACAAACTTTAGAATAATTTAAAGTCTGGTAGAGATAACAAAGTAACTGAAACCGGAGTTTCTACTAATTCACCGACATAATCAAAGGTTGCACTTTACTAAAATATGTGTCATTGTGTGTTTCCCAGAAAATGGAAAAAGTTTCAGGTATTGGCGTTAAAAATGAAATGCACATTCCTTACTCTTTCAGAATTTACAGTAGAACACTGTTACATTGAGGTGCACAATGTTGTGATTCATTGACAAATACTTTTGTAAATCACGATATTTTTAATCCATCAATGGTAGCATAGCTAGAAGATCCTGTTTCTTTTCTTTTGTGATTTTTCGAGAACGCTGCACATTTTGAAGTTCTTGTATATCGATGATTTCTTAAGTTTTTATCCCTCGAGAAAAAACTGCGTTTGTTAGAATACACGATAAAGTTTTGATCTTCAGATACTTTGTTCTAATATGTCTTTCAGTTTCTGCCGTTAGATTAGGAACATTTTCTGGTTTTGTATCAACCACTTCAAATGTGTTCTTTAAGCGTGAAGATATCGCTGTGACTTGTAATTCCTTTGGTAATTCACTGTCTGGTTGTGGCATTTTTGATGATTTCTTGGCTCTTGAAGATTTTGATTAGTTCATCTAAGAATCGAAATTTTTTCAATAGATATCAGAACACAAAGCGTGTAAAATAATAATATTTAAATGGTTTCCACAATACAGCGATTTTCTCCGACATCAGAATAGCACTTCAAACGTAACGCTTCAAATGGCACTTGCATCAATTTCTGCGGACAGAGAATTTGAACACACGCCATCTATTAGGGCAACTAGAAACATTGGAAAGGTTGACACACACTTCTACCGGATACAGGGCTGTTGGATGATACATATAACGTTTTACACGAAAAACTACAAATTTTCCAACGTGGAACTTATGCCACTTACTATGACGCCACCTCAAATAGTGTGTAAATAGTGTAAAAAACCTTAGTGAAGCTACTCCGATGTTTTAAACAATTATAAGTGCATTTTCATGTATTCAACATTTCTACGAAGCAAGTTCTTAATAAAAAGAAGCATTAAACTTATAGTTACTTGGATTTTTCATCCTTGGGAGCAGTATGTGAAAAAATATCCATTTAGACTTAAATTTCATGATTTGGGGGACTGGGAGGGATCTAACTGTGCGCGAGAAGCGGATGAAGGGACATACGCATGTTAAGAATGAAGATTAATATAGGATATAGGAATCGAGTACGTAAGGATGAAGATTAATATATAAGTATTGTGATACTAGTGTTTCTCATTTATGCCAGAATGTGTGAATCGTATTAACCCTTTTTTGCATAGTGTAACTCAGATCTAACGTAATGTTTTTTCAGGTCATAAACGGATTCTATCAATCTAATTATGAACTGTTTTATATTACCCGTGATGTAGTACATCTTGCGTTTATGTCACCCCATGCATTGTTCGGCGGTAAACGCGATAATATAATAAGATGAAACGATAGTAATCTAGTGGCGTCTGAATTGGAACTTCGTGGTAACATACTCTCCGTATATCAGAAACGAAATGTTCTTAAGAAAATAATCAAATTGAAATACGAATGAAACTTATTTTTTGACTTGCTTGATATTTATTTTATCATAAAAGAATTTGAAAAATATGTATTTTTTTTGAATAGTGAAATATAGGACATTTTGTTGGAGAAGTATCACAATTTAGTTTTATGTTTTTCTCAAGCAATATTTACTTCTGAATTATTTTTTATTATTTTTTCCTTAATTAATATCAATAAATGTAACGAAAAATAGAGGTGCTACAGAATTGCACAGACTTTTTCGTTGTAAAGATTTTTAATTTCCTTGGCGAGGTCTGGCTTTAACATCTTGTTCCATTCTCTGGCCAGTTGCCATCTAATCACCCTAAGTACATTTTTTGGACATTTTCTTAACGTTTTTCTTTTATAATAGTACAACCGAAATATTCCTTCAAGAATATTAAAGAACAGTTAAACACCGTCAAAATTAGAAATTTTCATCAAAAAATTTGAAACGGTTTTGAAAAAAATGGCGATTAGACATTACTGTAAATGCGAAATTTGAAGGTCTTTTTCACAAGATTCTATTGATATTTTCAAAAACTTCATTGAAAGCCATTTGAACCACATCCACTCACAAATCCTATAATTTTTACAAATCAATGGAAATGTTAACGGCGTGAGAGATACTTCAAAAAATTACTTTTGTGTAATTTTTGAACAAACAAAAGAATAAAATAAAATGAACTTCACGTCATATTAAACAGTGCAATTAGTACTATCCATTGGAAAAATTTGAAGGAAAACTTTGGATCCATTTTTGAGAAAATGGCGTTTGAGCGTTTCTGATAATGCAGAATTTTGAATTTGTTTTCATAGAAAACTCGAGTTTTCGAGAAACTTTATTTGACATTATTTAAAGCACATGTCATCAATATAATAATGTGAAGAAATCACCTCCAATGTAAATATTACCGACGTAAGAACCAAGACAAAAAGTTATATTTTTGAATATGTCGGTTTTGTCAATTATAGGGTTCGTTTAGCATTAATTTTACCAAAAATTTAAAGAAAAAAATTGGAGCCGTTTGTGAGAAAATTTTGTTTTTGTTATTTTTTTAAATTACAAATATTGCACGCACAATTGCACGAAAATTAAGAAAATGTTCAAAAACTTAACCTGGCATTAATGAAAGAAGTACTTGTGGACAAAAAATTTCACTTGAAAGAAAAATCTGTCTTCAAATTTATAGTTATAGGAAGACACCGAAAAATTCAAACAATTGCAATTTTCGAAAATTCAAAGATAACCACGATAATCGTACCTATGCCACATTTATAAGTGTATTTTACTCTATTCTAAAAAGAAATTTTAAAAAATATGGAGCCTTTTTGAGAAATTTTTGAAAATATCCGGGGGCTTCATGTACAATACCCTAAAAAATTAATGAATGTTTCTCAACATAGCAGAGCTTTGACTCAAGCCAAATTGACAGGGGTTTATTCAGTTTCGAAAAAATCGCACGCATGGTTTGGGCACTAGTGTTCTTCACATACTCCAGACGGACGGACAGACGGACGGACAAACGGACGGACAGACGGACGGACAGACGGACGGACAGACGGACGGACAGACGGACGGACAGACGGACGGACAGACGGACGGACAGACGGACGGACAGACGGACGGGTATACGGACGGACGGGTATACGGACGGACGGGTATACGGACGGACGGGTATACGGATGGATGGACGGGTATACGGACGGACGGACGGACGGACGGGTAGACGGACGGACGGACGGACGGACGGGTATACGGACGGACGGACGGGTATACGGACGGACGGGTATACGGACGGACGGGTATACGGACGGACGGACGGGTATACGGACAGACAGATGGCCGGCCGGCTGGCCGTTTTGAAAATTAAAACATTTTTTCGGTATGAGGGGACCGCACAACGTGCACTTCCGTTGAAATCTCCAAATAGATTTTCCGTAGCATTACATAAGTTTCTCTATACTACGTATATTACTCTGTATATACGAACGTATACGAGAAAGTAATAAAAATGATGGAATAAAGGGTTGATAGGTATGTAATATAAAATCATGAACGGTGATGGAACAATGGTTTAAATGGGAGAACCTCGAGAAAACCGCTGCAAACGTGGTTTGTTTATGACCAAAACCACAAGTATCGGCCGCGATTTGAATCCCAGCTAAAGCGGTTGAAGGCAGCGATGGGACCGTTGCACCGCGGGCAACTTCAATAAAAAATATACTGGTGTTGTGCCATGAAAGGAGAGATGAAGTAAAAAGTATGAGAGTGAGAGCGGAGATGTAGGAACAGAGAAAGACACATACATGCCGACAAAGAAATACAAAAAAGCAAGAGAAATGAACAGAAATAAGCAAAAAATGAGACGAGGAGAAACAAGCCATTGCCGGAGAGGCACGTTGAAGGAAAGTACTTAACAGAGAAATATTCACGGCTTGCAAAGAAGAAACAAGAAAAAAAATATTTTGTTTGTGGAGATTATCGAAGCCATTATCATTGTTCCAGACGGACAAATTAATTATTATAAGCGAACATAGGTCAGTGGTAGATATAGAGTATGGCAGAGGTAATTCAGTATTGTCAGAGTTTGTAACACAACTGTTTGTATAATCTTTGGAGTTAATAATATAGTTCTAATTCCAAACCTTAATCTAGAACAAAGATAAGAGACTAGATTGTATGTGTTTGTTAGTGTGTTATCGAAATTGAGTTTTGGAGCACATAATATGAAGAAAAGTTGGCAACGGAAGCTTTCTTTGAAACTTCACCGACATGTAAAGTGGGTGTTATGTTAGGCTCGTACGACGTTGCTAAGTGACTAACTCACACTATTTTCACTTAACCACGTCATTAACGTTCGTTCAATTATTGATGTTACTTCAACTAATTCTCCACAATATTGAAGTTTTTGCCTCATAATATCGATGTCCAAAACACATGTTTATGTGGAACCGTATTATTGTATACAATTCCCTATTAACACCAAACACTAATGATTCGATACATAAACCCGCCAATACCATACATCCACCTTAAAGTACTTATAAATTCACTGCCATGAAAATATGACGAAAGATGCATGTACGACTCTGGAGCTGCCATTTTATCGTTACAATTTGACTAGACAGTGAACGGAAAATGACGCTGCAGGAGAATCATTTCCGTTGCAGATTGTGGTTACTTAATTCCTCTGAAAAGCTCAAAAACTCCAGGAAGATAATTATTTCATAACAGGGAAAACGTTATTAAGTATGTTAAAACTTATGAACTTTCCCCTTGACCGCAAAATTGGAATCTATTCATCACATACATGATTGAAGCCATTGGATATTCCTCCCAACACGATAAAAAACATTTAGTTTCTAATATTCGACTGAATCTTGTTGAAACTGTATGCTTTCGATCACCTCTTTCAAAAGTATACTGAAACCAACGTTTGCTTAACTCATTTGAAAAGATCGGTAATAGTTATATGAAGTAGAGAAGTAATGTGTTCCGTTTCCAAGAAAAGTTATGTGAAAGTCTTAACATTAGATTTATGATATTTAAACACCATCCTAGAAACCCACACGGAAATGTACTTATTTACTTTTATTACATTTCGAAGTATTGTATTAAAAAATACTGCTTCAAAGTGTCATTTCAATTGAATTTCTTCTTGTTCCATTTAAAAGTGTACGATAATCCTTCAGGAGGATGTCTTGCCAGTAATTAAAAAGTTCCTCTCTTTCTACCATTCTAGTTCCTTCTATGTGTATTTACGAAAATCAAGATGAACTGTTGCTACAACACAAGAACACAGATTAGTCCTGTAACAAATGAATTAGGCATGTAATATAACGGTGTTAAACACATCCTTAGAGATGTATGTTCTTTATGTAACGAATATACAATATTTTATCTTATGAATGGGAATTGGTACAAATACCAAATAGCTGTGCGGCGATTTGTTTGGTTTTGGTAATTATTTTTGGTGCCATTTTTACAATATTACTTTTTCACTTTCACTTTCGATCTTTTCAGCCGCATCAACATCTAGCATCTGCTCGCTGCCATTACCACTTACTTGCATCAATTCATTTATTCACTCGCTTCAGTAACTTTTCAAAACACTAAAACGATAATTATATATCCGTAAAATAAGATTAAAAAAATATAGTATACCTCTTTAGACATGAAAAGAAATATTATCTAAGATACATTTGTTTAATATTCAGTCAATTCATGACATTGTCCTTTCAACTCCCAAACGTCATCTAAGTATACAATAGAACTTTCCAAGTAAGCAGACATACACTTCACAACCTGATCCTGTCCATCACAATGAACTGAAAGAAAATCTATTGACCCTATTGATACGTCTCCTGCAGACTTCCATAATGCCCAAGTTGCTACCAATCGCCAAACGTACCTTTAGACACGAGCATTTTGTGCACATTCTCTTCAGTTCTTTCATTTCGCCGCCACAGCTCCTGCTGTCACTTCCTCCAACACTTCCGCCTCCTCCTGCCGCAACCTCTTTCGGCGTCTGTCCGCCCCAGCCGCGCCGCCGAGACGGCAACACTTCCGGCAACAGGATGCCGCGTCCCGTCGCCCCAACCCACGATATCGACAGGTGCGCCGACGGAACGACTTCAGGGATAGGGCTGTACATTCAGCTCTTTGTACGCGCTTGGGCTCCGCGCTCGTTTAACCTCTGCTACACACTGAATTGCATCTTGCGAACAGATTGATTGATTGATTGATTTTTTCGTGTTCCCGGGCGCGTCAACTGCTTTTGTCATTAGTCCTATAAGTATAGTGCATATTTTTTTCTCGGGAGATGCGGTGATCTTCCCCCGATGGATGGCGAGATCCGGCGCCGACCTACCGTCGGCTAGTGGGGTTTCCCCCTTACCAGGATTCACCCACCAGCGGGGCACCGCCCCAGCCGGGACAAGCTCTAAGCTCCGAACCGGTCTCCCGGAATATGTGGTAGTGTAGTGCATGTTAGTGTGTGTGTGTGTGTGTGTGTAAGAGGAGAGGATAGGACAAGGAAGAGGAAGGAAAGATAGCGCGCGGTCCGTGGCCCGTTTGTTAGGGTACTGCTCCGGCATTCGCCTGGTGTTGATCTGAGAAACCGCGGAAAACTACCGAACAGAACAGCCGGCCGCTATAATTCTGCTTCAGACAGCGAGTGAATTCAACCTAGCTGAAAAGCTAGTCGAAAATCCTGCCGCCGTCAGGACTCGAACCTAGGACCTCCCGGTCAGAGGCGCTGCAGTCTTTACGTACAGAAATCGGGTAAACTGCGTGAGGGTTTGTCCGTCCGTTTCTCTCTGTTAGTCCTCGGGAGTATGTGATATCATTTGACACGTGAAGGTCAGCTGGTGAGGAAATGGCCATTTTTTGAGGTATGAGCGTTTCAAGGCATCAATAGTGGTTGAATGATGTGAATCACTACACTGATTTTACAGTATAAAATAAATATATACGAGTTGATACATCACATTCAGAATCATTAAACCCATTTTTTAAAGAAAAATAGGTATTAAAAAAGTGTATCAACATTTTTTATGTAACGTTAAACCCTTAAGAATAGGATATCTGTGCAAATGTGTTGTTTAAAATTGTTTTTTAGATGGGACGGTAAGAAAAATTCTTTATCTTCAGTATTGTAGTTAAAGGAAGGCGCCAAAAAATTGAACTTTTGCTCCTTTCAAAACTTCAGATAGTTCTTTGAAATTTAACCTTTTCCATTGTTTTAGCGCCCTTTGCTCTGAGAAAAATATCCACAAAAAATTTGGAGCCTTTTTCAGAATTTGGAAAATGTTAAGGATTTACGTAAAGTTCCCACAAAAATTAAAATATCCGACTCAAATTTATAGCACGTTAGCTTCGACGTGATAGATTGGGGAATACTAATTTTGGAGAACATCGACTGAACGGTTTATGTGCTGGCGTTCATCGCAGAACGACACGGACGGACGGACGGACGGACGGACGGACGGGTGGAGACGGGCGGACGATAGGGATGGGCGGACGGTAGGACGGGCGGACGAACAGATATTTGGCCGTAAACCAATTTTTCAAGGACGCACAAATCGTGGGATCCGCCTACTCAACTGTTAGAGAAAGTAATTTATTACATACAAGAACAATACAATATTTATTCACATTTTATACATCAGAGCACATAGGTGTGTGCAATCTGAAACAAGAGCAACAACTACCTCTTAATAAACATTCCTAGACCCGTCTGACTCTCCTTTGTCTAATAAACTTTCTAATTTACATATCATAATCTACATTCAAATAAATAAAACATACTTTAAAGAAAAACCGTTTATAAATTTCATTATTCATAAATACAATTGATTTTACGTTTAACCATTTAAAGGGTGGCTACTTCCAGGTGGTTGGGAGAACCTGTCCCTAAATGTTGTGCATCAATATCCCAGATCGTATGAGTAAATAAAGCGGAATATATTATAGGATAATTTTTACAGCCTTAGCCGATTTCCGCATCCCAATTTACATGCCTCTTTACCCTATAAGTCTTTTTCCTCCATTTACCTTTTTTCGTGTCTGCAGTTATTGGTATGTTCCATGACCTTTCTCAGCCTTCTCCTGCACCTTGTTCGATCCTCCTGCATCCATTCCCAAACTTTTTGTGGAAGTCTATCTGATTTTAACCTTTTCATATGTCCGTACAATTTTAGTTTCATTTCGATCGGCACGTTCAAGGTTGTTTACACTTTCATATTATTTTTTATTTCATCATTTCTTATTTGGTCTAATAGAGAAAGTTTACAACATCTTCGCCAGAACATCATTTCTGTTGCTTGAAGTTTTTCTTCCTTATTTTTTCTTAGTGCCCAGACTTCTTCGTATAGAGTATTGTGCTCTCTATGAAGGGGCTATATATGTGTTTCTTTGTCTTTATTGAAATAATCGAGTTCCACAGCACTGGATTCAACTACCAGGTGGCTATTTTTCCTCTTATATTTTTATTTTTCACACTCTGTTCGTCTCTACCATCTGCTGTTACTATAACTCCCTAATATTTATGTTGTTTATTACCTTTAACTACTTCTACACTAGTCTATAAAGCATGATCATAAATCCTACACAAGTATCAATCAATCTCACTCACCACCACCATACATATAGCATAATATTTAAGGAAATAAAATGCTTTCTACGCAGGGCTCCTGGGCCCATTTCGAAATTTTCAGGGGGCCACGCCTTACGTCAGGGTCCCATTTTACAAATTCTTGACGAAAAATTGCCACTTTCCGCCGCAGCATTACACTACTTTCTCTTTGGTACAAAAGTAAGTAGTACGAAGAGAAAGGAAAAATCAGGAAAGATGAATTTAAAATTACTTTACAGGTAGTTTGTCTATCTTGAAGACTTTTTATGACTGGGATAGAAGAAGGAAGCTCAGTTGCGGCTGCCTGAAGGAAGCAGAGTGCCGGCGGCGTGCTGGGAGGGCGAGGACCTTTGTCTCCCCAGACGCCGCGCCGGCGCGTCGCCCCCGGCCCCCGGAGCCTCTCCCAGGGCAACGCTCCATCGCCGCCGCATTGTCCCGCGCCTCGGGGAAGGAGGGGGGATCATCTCCCTACGTCCCACCCGCGTGCGCCCCCTGGGCCGGGGAGATCCGGGGTCGCTGCGGCCAGCCCCGCCTCGCCGCCCTTCCGACTCTCTTCCCATCTCGCTCCACTCCGTTCCATCCGACACGCCTGGGCTGTTTCATCTGTCCGTTCTGCCTCATCCCGTCCGCATTCCTCCATTCTTCCCTTCCCTTCCCACCCGCCCCATCCATCTCCTTCAACCCGCCTCGTCCGCCCGACCCCGTCCGTCCCGCCCAGCCCGCTCCGTCCACCTCGCCCCGTCCGCCCCGTCCCCGCCTCGCCCTGTCTGTCCCGCCCGTCCGCCCCGTCTGCCCCGTCTTTCATCCCATCCCTCCTGTCTCGCCATGTCCCGCCCAATTCGCCCCCTCTGCCTTACGTCCCGCACCCCTCCATGCACTCCGTCCGACCCGACCCGTCTGGCCCGCTTCGTCGGGCAGGCCCCGTCCGCCTCCGTCTGCCCCATCCCGCTGCGTCTGCCTGCTAACTATGCCCACCCGTCCGCCCCTATCCGTATATCCCCTGTACCGTCCCGTTCCGTGCACCCCGTCGGACCCTCCCCACCTCGACCGTCCCGGACCGGTAGCGGTAGCTCAGTGCATCAACTGATGTTACTGCAGCGCCTCTGACCGGGAGGTTCTAGCTTCGAGTGCTGACGGCGGCAGGATTTTCGACACTAGCTTTCCAGCTAGGTCGAATTCAGTCGCTGTCTGGAGGAGAATTCTAGCGGCCGCCTGCTCTGATCGGTATCTTTTCGTGGTTTATCCGATCAACACCAGTCGAATGCCGGAGCAGTACCCTACCAAACGGGCCACGGACCGCGCGCGATCTGTCCTTCCTCTTCCTTGTCCTATCCTCTCCCCTTACACACACACTTACATTAACATGCACTACACTACCACATATTCCGGGAGATCGGTCGGGAGCTTAGAGCTTATCCCTTCTGGGGCGGTGCCCCGCTGGTGGGAGAGTTCTGGTTAGGGGGGACCCCACTAGCCGACGGTAGGTCGGTGCCATTCAGCGGGGGAAAATCACCGCCATCTCCCGAGAAAAAAAAGGACTACACTAACGGGACTAATGACCTAAGCTGTTGACACGCCCGGAAACAAAAAAATCAATTAATCAATCAATCGACCGTCTCTGCTCTTCCGCGCCACTATTTCCACCCCGCCCCATTTACCTCGACATCCCCGCCCCGTCCAGGTTTACCCTTAACCGCCCAGATCTTCCCGCCCTCCCCCTGCAACCATGTCTCTCCTCCATCGCGTGATCTCTTGGGGAAAGTCGATCACTCACAACGGAGGATGACACTGCCGTGTACACTACGAGAGACGGTGATTATTACTAAAACTTTCACGTTTTACTTTTTTACTTCGCTAAGCGAATCAGGAAGTTGGATTTTCACCGTAAAAACTTCGTTAGTTTCTTCCCGTACTTGTGAGTTCTACATATCAATCATATTTTAGTGGTGAAACATTTTGATTAATTGCCGTGAAAGAAGATCAAGATGTGTAAAGCGAACACGATCATAGTACGCATTATTGTATGTTGAATTCACTGAGAAAGTGTGAAAATGCTGCCCGGTTGAACTTGACTTTATTTTTCATTTACGAAAGATTCTTATAAAAAATATTAAATCAGGTGTTATAATATAAAATTCTGTGTGAGAGCTCAGATGTAAGGAGGCTCATTTAGATCAAGGTTTTCTTAGAGCAGTTGAGTATTTTGCTTATAAAATATATTATTTCGTTATCGGATAGCGGGAAGCCAAAATAATTGTTATTTAAGTTAAATTGTTGTTTGTTTCGTTTACTCAAACACTGAAAAATAATATTTTGATTTAGGGAAGGCTTCTTTAATGTATCACAATTGCATAATCTTTAAATATGACTCAGAGATCTGATGTCAGTTTTTTTTTGGGTGCACGATAGGTATTTTAGTAGCAAGGGCGATAAAAGGAGGATATTAGCTCATTCGGTTGGAGGCAATATGGCTACGTCAATCAGATTTTGGACCCATGGAATGATAATGTAATAAACGACTTAGGTCAACTCAATGATATTCATGTGGCGATCTTACAAATCTACCCACGCCATTTTTTGTTATCTGATTCTTGAACCAGCTATTTCATCAGCCCGTGGAAGTGTGCATCATCGTTATCATTATGTTAGTTTATGTTGAATTTTTAATTAACGTTGCATAGATTTACATTTGAGTAAGCTGTCCTCCATAGAGTTATTCCGTTGAAAACCGTACATCTTCATTAAAATATTGTGTTATCTGTTCTTTTCCAGGTCTGTGGTAGTAAATGCAGGCGAGCACGATGTAATGATTCAGGGATTTTTATTGTCTTTTGAGTAGACCGAACAGGATGCGGAGTGTGGTCCATTGTCAGTCACAAAGGCTGTTGTTTGCGGCATGAGTCATATCAAAATGAAAAATAAACTTTTTGCCCTCTATGATTTTTATTTTCCGCAAAGTGCACCGCTATCTGAATAGCTACTTACAGAGCGCCTTTGTTATCCCACCCATTTACTCATATTCTCGCATGACAACCCTCGACTGGAATTATTTACAGTTCTACGCATTTAGGAACTATTTCAGAGAGGACGCGCGTTCGCAGCCCGGAGCGCGCATAGCGGGACAAAACAACAGCGCTGTAATTTGGATGCCGTGGCGCTATCGTAGACGGCGTAACTCAAGCGCGAATAAATCAAGTGGCTGCACGGAGAGTTTTGCCTCTTCACTCGGCTCGTACGTGTGCGCGGAAGGTGCGCATTTATAGAGGGCGCCCCCCATTCAGCGGAGGAATTGCGAGATCTACTGCGCAGGGAATGGTGGAAGTGAGGTATCCGGGCTTTGGAAGTTGGAGTATTGAGGTCGGGAAGCTGCGACGCTTGAAAATTCAGCGGGGGTGGGGGAGTAGGAGAGGTGGAGAGTTGGTGACACCGGGAGTTGAAGAGGCGGGGAGTAGGAGACGCGGAGAGTTGGAAAGATGGAGAGTTGGAGAGATATGGATTTGGAGAGATTTGGAATTGGAAAGGTTTTGGAATCGGAGAGGTTTTGGAATCGGAGAGGTTTTGGAATCGGAGAGGTTTCGGAATCGGAGAGGTTTTGGAATCGGAGAGGTTTTGGAATCGGAGAGGTTTTGGAATCGGAGAGGTTTTGGAATCGGAGAGGTTTTGGAATCGGAGAGGTTTTGGAATCGGAGAGGTTTTGGAATCGGAGAGGTTTTGGAATCGGAGAGGTTTTGGAATCGGAGAGGTTTTGGAATCGGAGAGGTTTTGGAATCGGAGAGGTTTTGGAATCGGAGAGGTTTTGGAATCGGAGAGGTTTTGGAATCGGAGAGGTTTTGGAATCGGGGAGGTTTTGGAATCGGAGAGGTTTTGGAATCGGAGAGGTTTTGGAATCGGAGAGGTTTTGGAATCGGAGAGGTTTTGGAATCGGAGAGGTTTTGGAATCGGAGAGGTTTTGGAATCGGAGAGGTTTTGGAATCGGAGAGGTTTTGGAATCGGAGAGGTTTCGGAATCGGAGAGGTTTCGGAATCGGAGAGGTTTCGGAATCGGAGAGGTTTCGGAATCGGAGAGGTTTTGGAATCGGAGAGGTTTTGGAATCGGAGAGGTTTTGGAATCGGAGAGGTTTTGGAATCGGAGAGGTTTTGGAATCGGAGAGGTTTTGGAATCGGAGAGGTTTTGGAATCGGGGAGGTTTTGGAATCGGGGAGGTTTTGGAATCGGAGAGGTTTTGGAATCGGAGAGGTTTTGGAATCGGAGAGGTTTTGGAATCGGAGAGGTTTTGGAATCGGAGAGGTTTTGGAATCGGAGAGGTTTTGGAATCGGAGAGGTTTTGGAATCGGAGAGGTTTTGGAATCGGAGAGGTTTCGGAATCGGAGAGGTTTCGGAATCGGAGAGGTTTCGGAATCGGAGAGGTTTCGGAATCGGAGAGGTTTTGGAATCGGAGAGGTTTTGGAATCGGAGAGGTTTTGGAATCGGAGAGGTTTTGGAATCGGAGAGGTTTTGGAATCGGAGAGGTTTTGGAATCGGAGAGGTTTTGGAATCGGAGAGGTTTTGGAATCGGAGAGGTTTTGGAATCGGAGAGGTTTTGGAATCGGAGAGGTTTTGGAATCGGAGAAGTGAATTTTGTGGGAAAGGAGGAAGGGAGGTGAAGCGTAGAGGGGCGGGAAAGGACGGGACGGAACGGAACAAAGGTTGGAATACTGCACTCTGCAGCATCTTTTTCCGCGCGATCCAAGAATTTTCGGTGCCGTGCTGCGGAAAATTGAGGGTTTAGATGAGGCGCTGATCTGCACGGTAGGCAACGGAGGAGTCTAGCAGAGATAGGAAGAAACGAGGGGAATGGATGAAGGAAGAAGAATGCTGAGAATGCGTAAAGAGACTTCAGTATGATGTGATGTACAAGCACAGAAAAATAAAGTAAATGTTAAAAAATTAATAATAAAATAAATATTTTTTCGAAAAGTACATTATTATTATTATTATTATTATTATTATTATTATTATTATTATTATTATTATTATTAATGTAATATATTATTTATGTAATAGATTATTTTGCTTCATTTCTACTTTGAGGGAAATTATGGAGTTTAATATGTTGCTTTGTTCCTCTGAAACTGAACTCAAAACGCCTTGAAATTTTGTTTATAAATTCAAATGTAATAAAATACTAGTAAACAACTACTCTTTTTGGAATACGTTCTGTATATTTTGAATCAGAGGACAATTATCTAGAGATTAACAAAAATAAACATTAATTTGAAGTTTTTGTATCAATTTTATACTATAGATACAACAATGAATGGAAAATAAAATTATGATGCAAATATGTGAGAGTTCTTACAGAATTTCCTTTTAATACCTCCCCGGAAAAACACTTTGTTCTATTACAATACCCAGTAAATCTTTTTCCATCATTTTCTCTTTGTAAAATATCCATTTTAAGTTAGCGCCATAGGGTAACGCTATAAAGAATGGGCTTGATGTGAAGCCACGTATATTTGCTCTTCTAATCTGGGGATTTCCGAGGGAAGTTCGCGTTAAGACGTAATTCTTCGAGCAGAGAGTCCCTCCTCGCCAAGGCTTCTGTAACACCACTTCATCCGGGGCCAGAGAATCCGCCGAGTCAAGAGAGGCGGTAGAGAAGGGTGGAGGTAGAACAAAAGGAAAGGCTGCCAGATTCGTGCTACATCCTGACCACCTCGACTGCTACCGAAATGAACAAGACCATTCTCATGGACTCATTCACGTTCTAGCTAGATTTCGATGCAATTTTAGAAGGTCATCCCCTCTTCACTTCACTACTCAGCCAGGGCTGCTCCGAGTAATCTTTATTTTTCTTTATCGCACACATCACTGTGTTCTTTCTCCGTCATCGTCAGCGTTGGTGATTGACTGTCTATTGGCTGTCCGTTTATTTTTACCTTCTTTTGACACCAAGCCTTCATTTTTCGTTATTTCGTTCTTCTTCCCAATTTCTTTTCTTTGCGCTCCATATCTACAAGTGATTATGCCGACCCAAAGCCTTCGGCAATTCGCTGAAGATTTACATTCATTTTATCTCGTCTACTGTGGCATCTTCAACTCATCATCATGAGTAATTGAGTCGTAACCAGATGGATTGTTGGAAGAGTTACTTAAAAATTGCATTTATTACTCACAAATTTCCTTTGTTTTACCTTCTCCTTCAGTGCCGTCCGTTAATACTTTATTTTTTTTTTCTATATGCATTCAAACCAAATATTGTCCTCCAGCCTCTCGTATCCACTAATTACGATTTTTCATTCACAAAAAGATGTATACAAGTTTTACTTTTATGGTCGACTTATTTCTGTTTCCATATTCATATTTTATTGGCTAAAATGTTCATAAATCGCTCGTTATCAACGGACATTCTTCCACTGAACAGGAACACCCTTGCATCTGCTCTTCTTTCTCTTCTTTCCGCCATTTCCTGACCTTGCAGTGAGTTGGAAGGCCAAGTACCGAACCTCCACCTTCGCGCTCTTATCCCCTGCGCTGAGCGCCTCGTCGCCACCCGGCCTCCACCAGCCGTGCATCCCTCCTCAGGCGATGAAGCCAAGTTACCGGAGCGGCCGAAGCGACGCTCGGCGCGGTGCAGCGAGGTACCGCCCCGAGGCGGAGGGCAGAGGGCTGAGGGCTCGGCCCTTGAAATTAAAGCGCCGTCCCCGCTTTCTGTTACCATTGCCCCACCCGCCGCCGCCCGTCCACCGCCCCAGCCCCCCTCCCCCGCCCGCCCCCGCCTCCACCCCACCCCCACCCCCACCACGCCCTCACCCTGCGCTCAACTCCCAGCCCCGTACCCACCACGCCCCTTCCGCCGCTCCTCCCCCGCTGTCCCCAGCCCCGCCCACGCCGCCCCGCGGTCGCCGTCGCCCCACCCCCTCCACCGCTGCCGCCCCGTCTCCGCCACCGCCCCGCCCCCACCGCCTCCCCGCTGCTCCGATTCGTCATCGTCCCGCTACTGCCCCGCCAGCGTCCCTCCCTCGTTCGGGCCACCGCTGCCACCGACGCCATCCCCACCGCCGCCGCCCCCGCCCCGCCGCCATCGCCCCGCCACCGCTACCGTCCCTCCGACCCCGTCGCTGTATCTCCACCTACGCCCTCAATCGCTCTACTTCTACTCCTCTGCCCCTCCCGATGCTGCTGCGGCTCCGAAACGCCACCATCCCACCCCTCCCCATCACCGCCGCCTCCCCCGAGGCCCAAGTGGGGAGGTGTGGGATCCCCCGGTCGGCGCCGAGCAACGCCTCGCCCGAGGCCGGGCCGTGGGGAGCTCTCTGTTGCGCGGCGTGGCAGCATCCCAGCGAGCGTCGCTGCCTTCGGGCTCCGGAGCGAAGGACGGAGTTCACTCCTTTCTCATCTATATCTACCGGAAATGGCAGCTCAGTGATGTCACTGCAGAGCCTCTGACCGGGAGGTCCTAGGTCCGAGTCCTGACGGCGGCAGGATTTTCGACACTACCTATTCAGCTAGGTCAAATTCAGTTCCTATCTGGAGGAGAATTCTAGCAGCCGGCTGCTCTGATAGGTAGTTTTCCGTAGTTTCTCCGATCAACACCAGGCGAATGTTGAAGCAGTACCCTACCAAACGGGCCACGGACCGCGCGCGATCTTTCCTTCCTCTTCCTTGTCCTATCCTTTCCCCTTACACACTATCATGCACTATACTACCACATATTCCGGGAGACCGGTCCGGAGCTTAGAGCTTGTCCCAGATGGGGCGGTGCCCCGCTGGTGGGAGAGTCCTGGTTAGATTCCCGCTAACCGACAGTAGGTCGGCGTCGGATCTCGCCATTCAGCGGGGGAAGATCACAGCTATCTCCTGAGAAAAAACACGCACTTCACTTATAGGACTAATGACCTAAGCTGTTGACGCGCCCGGAATCACTAACCAGCCAACCAACCAACTCATGTACATCCTCGCCTTGTGGGACTGTCCCAGCGGTTCTCAGGCCTACCCTACGACATTACTTTTTAGATCAACATGATCGCTTAATCCTTCGAGTCACTTTTGCGTTTTGTCATTTGATTAGCTCAACCATTATCAATTCACAGGAACTTGCATCGTATTTTGCCTCCAAAAATCATTCGTTATCTTGCGGTTCTTGACAAACTTCCTTGTGGTTTTTGTTAGACAGACGTCACTTGCCTGTTGGCTTTCTTTCCTCATATTGATCTACTTAACCTTATCTGCTAATTGTTTCCAGGATGAAAATGCGCTTCGTTGTTCCGAAAGATATTTTGTTTCCCTGATGTTTCATAAATTTTTCCGGTACAACCAAATTACAGTTTTCTAATACTCGCTTGATCGCCAACGACTAATAAGGAAGAATGTGCTAGAACAAAGAAAATATCATAAATGTATGTATCCTTCTGCTCGAACTTCATGTGTAGAAGAGTTTCGGTATCAGCGTAACACTCAAGAACTTCTGGACAAAAGTCCAGAACTTCTTGTGTGTTGTATACGTAAGTTATACTCTTATTTTACTGTGCGTTCCCAAATCATTCGCGTTTCGTGGGACACAGCATTCGATATTAGTGTGACATTTTATTGGACATATTTTCTCACATGCGTTTCATCACGATCTTCTTAAATGGCACACATTTCTCAACAAAACATATGCCCAGGCCACTTGTGGCTCAGAATGAAGTCGCTTGCCCTTCATCAAGGGGATTTGGGTTCGATTCCCGAACAATTTCATGTGAAATTTTTTCCAACAAAACGAGTTTGTTTACTTCACAGCGGGAATTCTAACTCCTCCGAAACGTTCTGAAACGTACCATTGTCTTAATTCCTTACCAATTCCCTTTGCTTAGTAACGCAGGAGCGCGTTTGAAGAGGCACGTACGTGGAGACCTGGCGAGGAACTGACTACCTTTACAGTTATCACAATGTTAAAAATCAATCATGTGGTCGCTAGTGACCTTATTCTTAATGCGACTTTAAATAAACCAATTAAAAAAAGATGCACGTGTCTTTGATGCATATTTTGTCACCAAATGTAAAATTTTAAAAGAAGTGACTGATAAGGCCGGTACAATGACTGTTCTGTTTCGTTAAAAATTTCAATAAAACATTTTTCAATTTGTACATACTACAATTCTCTGAATTTTCAAACGGAAGACAGATAAACAAAAAATGTGTTATTTAGGTCTAGAAACATACTTTAAGATATATTCCCGCTCCCCATACCTTTTAGAACCAACCCTCATATCTTAAGGTATTTTCATAGTGTTTTAATTTTAGTAAGTACGATTCAAGTGATTGGAAATAAAGATGCAGGATATGTTTTAAATTATAATATATTTAACATACATTCATGCAACATGTCTGTTAATTTCAAATCAAGTGGAAAGTTTATTAATATTCATAATCGCGCTTCACTTTAGTGTTTCTTTCATCTTTATTTTCGTTGATAAAACTAGAGGATTTAGTTTTATTTTTTTACTTTTTATTTACTTTAGTAGAGTGGGTATCTTAGACTAAGAATATTGTTTTCAACTCGAATAAACAAAGATGGTAAGAATGTGATTTTGGCCACTAATTTAGTTGAAGTTCATGATTTACATCTGAATACCTCTGAGCAAAATCTTGATTATCACCCAGGCTTTGAGTTTTGTCATGAATAACAGAGTAGAATTTGAAAATCCTTTCTACGTGCAAGTATTTGCGTGACGATTGCTCACGTGAACCACAAATGTACTTTTATTGTCTGACACCTATTGTGTTCTGTTGAAAATTGTACAATCAGCTTGAACATTTTTTTTACCTTGCATGTGTATTCATATGGATATTTTCATACTCAAATAAATGTCTAGATACTGGAGGTCTAATCACTTAATCTTGTGCCTTAATTTCCTGACTTGCAGCAGTTTTGCTTTTTATTAGCCCGACTTCGTTACAAATGCCTCCTGCGAGATAATGTTTATTTCGTGCTCGGGCTATTCCATTGTTTTAATCTTTTGCGCTTCCAGTGGCCACATAACCTCATGATATCACATACATTGTAGTATTTTCTATATTGTTTCGTGTTTAAAATGACGACGTGTATTATCTAAGAAACTAAATTGTCTTTGTGTATATATACATAAAACTGAATGTTGGTGTATAGAAGAGCGGTTAACTCAGACACTGTGTGACCGATCTCCATGAAAGTTGGCATATCTGCGTTTTTTTCGATCAGGAGGTTTATGTGCTGTCAATTTTGATGTAACTTCATTGGATGGCGCTGTAGAACGAAACTAAATATTCAGGTCAAATGCAACACTCGGTAGCATTTTTGTTGAATCAATATTGTGAAATAACTCCAAACGAAGCATTTTAGGGCATTAACAACTAACATTTTGATGCCAAAAGCCTCAATGAAACGTTTCTCACACCCTAATCTACAGGATTCTTGAACATTGACACCTCGATATTACCTCATCTGCTCAGAGACGTGTAGAATCTGTAACTAAATGTGAATGAGAGGGGCTGAGATATGCAGAGACAAAGAGAGAGAGACACACTGTCAGACAGACTGAGAGAGGGACCGAGAGATGAGAGAGAGACGGAGATAGGGAGAAACCGGGAGAGTGGAATAGAGAGGAAGAGACGGAGAGAGAGAGGAAGAAACGGAGAGAGAGAGGAAGAAACGGAGAGAGAGAGGGAGAGACAGGGAGAGTCGAATAGAGAGGAAGAGACGGAGAGAGAGAGGGAGAGACAAGGAGAGTCGAATAGAGAGAAAGAGACGGAGAGAGAGAGGAAGAGACCGAGAGAGAGAGGAAGAGACCGAGAGAGAGAGAGAGAGGGGGGAGAGACGGAGAGAGAGAGAGAGGGACAGACAGGGAGACATGGAGAGAGAGTGAGAGAGGGAGAGACGGAGAGAGGATAAGTAGGGAGATAAAGGGCAGAACAACATCTGCGGGGTTCCCCAAGTTTCATTTTTAAAATGTTTATTTTCTCATAAATGTTCTTCCAGAATGTCTTTTCATTGTGGGATATGCTTTCGTAAATATGCACATTTCTTGAAGATTTTTATTATCACGTAACAATAAACGATTTTTGGAATTGTTTATTTGTTTCTTCTCGCAATTTTTGTTTATTTGCGCAATTGTTCTATTAAATTGTCGAAACATTTCATCGACAAGTAATTTATAAACTAACAAATATTTTAAAATAAAAATTTCATAGCAGTCATCTGACTTACAACAATAACAACCTAGTTAATGATACAGTTATTTGACAATTAAAAACCTTTACTTTCTTACTTCCAAAAAATTAAATAACTCTCAAAATGGCAAATTTATTACAGAAAGACACGAGTCTAGTTACCAAGTTATTTGCATAACCGCATTCTAAAAATATAAACGTATCTTTCCTCATGAGGAAATATCATAATTTTTCTCATATTACAAATATAATACCTACACAGAAGTCACAAAAAAAACCTTCTAACCCCTTCAAACTGGATGTGAAAAATCGAAATTGATATTGAGAAACCTTTTGATGTACTATTCCAAACTTTCAGGATATTTAACAAGAACTTTTTATATCTCTGTCATGACTTTTTGATTTTTTTTCACCTGTTAACTCTTATAATAATTCTTCCACCCAAATTTTCTGAAGATAGCATGAGAACAATTTTTACTTCCTCGCTAGAGAGTAGAGGACACGTTATGTAATGCTGCGTGAAAAAACGGCGAATTTTCATCAGAAAAATTATTTTGCAGAGCCCTGACAAAAAGGTGGGTAAATCCTGTTTGCTAAATTTAAAAAAATCCTCTAATACATGGGGTAGAGGATTTTCCACAACTGTCCGTTTGTGAACAGAGCTGAACCGCTTGATACTTCCTAATCGGGCTGACTGATATCCGTGAATTTGAAACCGCTCTTTTAATTTTGGGGATACTCTGCATGAAGCCCCTGGGACATTTTCAAACATTTCAGAAACATTTTCAAATTGCTCTCATCGTTTTTGATTGTATTTTGTTGTTGAGTAGTGTGAAAGACGTTTAAGAGAACGGTGCAGGTCTAATTTTCTTTGAAAACACAAATTTTTCGAAAATTGCCAAAATTCAACAGCGCCTTCCTACAACTACAATTATGAAGACAGATATGTTCCTTCATGAAATCTGTTTCTTAATGATAGATTTTGAGCTAAGATCACGCACAATTTTTGGAAAATGTGAGTACATTATGCGTAATTTTGCGTGAAAATATGGCGTGAAATAACACGCTGTTTTAGCTCCTCTAGTTTTAGAATTTCATGCTCTTCTGACAGTAACCAATCATCTTATTGTAGCGTAAAAACGATGGAGGCAATGAAGCGTTCAGATGAAAATAATAAAGTCTAAAATGTTGGTTGAAATCAAAGTTATTGGCGCGCAAGGCGAGGAATATAGTCGAATTGGTTTCAAGAACAGAATAAGAGGCAGTGATAATTCATGCGAACGTTATGGCCTTTGCTCCTCGTTCCGTGTAAAAGAATGCTCAATCACATTGTACTTTCCTACGAAACGTGAAATGTCTAATATTATTTACTTCTGAATCCCTCAAACGAACAAAAAAATTTGGCAATGAGAAAACCCTTTATTCAAATATTTGTAATGCCAACTAATCATCACCAATAAACCAACTTCCTCAGAGACGCGGTATCTCCCTAACAACACATTCACTTCGTCCACAAACGTACCGTCCGAATACCCTTGGAAACTGCTCTTCTTGGATTGATTCATTCATTCGATTCGAGGACACTCATCCCTCCATTGGACGTGTGAATTCACCGGTGTCGTCGCTTCCGGGCCATTGCCGGCGGTCACGCCCTCGCCCTCCGCCCCTCCTGCATCGCTAACGGTGCCGCTCCCGGCGCGCGGTTTTTCCCGCCCTTCGCCCGCGCGACGCTGTCCCGCTGGAGGCGAATTGCTTTTTATCGGGAGCTCTGTACTCCCACTCCATTTCCAACCCTCACTGCACCGACCCGACCGGATCCTTCCAGCCTCCCCCTCCGCTTTGACCCACCCTTCTCTACTCCTCACCTTAATCGTCCTGCCACCGGCACTGTAGGTCACTGCCCGCTCCCTACCGTCCATCTTCGCCCTACCCCGACCCGTCCCGACCCGACCCGTCCCGACCCGTCCCGACCCGTCCCGACCCGTCCCGACCCGTCCCGACCCGTCCCGACCCGTCCCGACCCGTCCCGACCCATCCCGACCCGTCCCGACCCGTCCCGACCCGTCCCGACACGTCCCGATCCGACCCGTCCCGATCCGACCCGTCCGGATCCGACCCGTCCCGATCCGACCCGTCCCCCGACCCGTCCCGACCCGACCCGACCCGACCCGACCTGACCCGACCCGACCCGACCCGACCCATCCCGTCCCGACCCGTCCCGACTCGTCCCACATTTTCCGTCAGACACTCCCCATTCTACTCCGCTCAATACTCTTTCCCAATGCCTCAGCCTGCTCCACCCATCTCCCACCACCCCGTCCCCTCCATTCCCCACCCCACCCACCCATTCCCCTCCCCACCCCACCCTGCCTGTCCCTCGCGCTCTCTGCCAACCGCGCGCCGCGGTGGACACGGCTACAGCATTAGCTCTCCCAGCTGTAATTGGAAACCGTTGAAACTGCGCCGGTGCGCAACAGGGTGGATCGGGCGCGCGATGATCGAGGAAAGAGATGGGGAAAAGGAGAGAGGAGAAGAATGCAACCCCAGCTTCCATTCGTCTTCGCTGCGTAAGCTGGGCCACTTTAGGAGGATTGTGTGCCCGTTGAGATCCCAACTTTCTTGGGTAAGTGCTTTTGGTTCTTGCTAAGAGTTGATATCGCGTATCGAAAAGAATTTGAGTGGAAATTAGAGAGTAAATTGAATATTTTAAAATCGTGATATACTTGAATTAAAGTTAAGATAAGAGAAATGTTTTTCCTAAGAATAACTTCTAACAATGTTAGCCCTAAGTCACTGAAACCCTATCTCTTATTGATTGTTGTTTCGTAATAGAAAGAAAAATAAATACACTTCCTTCATAAAGACAGACTTATTCTTTCATGCTGACAGATATTGTCATTGTTAACAAAATAACTAACTATAATATTTTATGGCATAGCAAACTTTTTGGCAAGGAATAATAAACGACCGCTAGTTAAATATCTTTGAATGAAATCAGAAGAACTGAAAGTCATTATAAATAGACAGAGAGTCTCACAAACTATGGGCCATTCCATAACGTCTAAACGGTTCACGATATCGAAATGCCGTTTTCGCTGAACAATGCGGAATCATGGGGCGTTGTATATTGTAGATATCGTTTGAAATAATTTTAGTTTTAGAGAAATATAATCATCTTTGATTTTCTAAATGGAAGCTTACATTTTTCTCACCTGCAATAGATAGAACATTTATAGAGGAATGCAATGATGAGACATATGTTATTCTTTTGTTAGTATTTTGGGTATAAATTAATACTTTCTGGAGTGTGATTTTAAATAAAACTATGCAATATTTGCTGAAGCAGCCCTTGCAACTGTGGCTTTTGGGGAAAGTGGTCTTTGCGGTCTCTACCCTATTCTCGCAACAGTGCCGCCACCGACAAGCTATGTTGCGGGGAGAATTTGTTATTTCGTAGAACTCACCCGGAAGCTCTGTAGTATTTAATTTTTGAATGGCTTGCTGTTAACTACTTACAGTCCATACGTCCATACCTAATTTAGTACAAACCGCACCTAATATAACACTGTTTTATTATTGAGAGAGATAAATGATTGTCGATTATCGGGTAATATTCAAACTTTGTTTTTGTACTGTTTGTAATCATCATTTGAATCTCAGAAAAATATTTCGAATGCAATTGAAAACGGAAAGCATTGACTCCCTAAACAATAATTCTTCTATACAACGGATTGCAGCCCAAACACGTTGCAAGTGACTGCAGTTTGTCACCGTACCCATTCGCAATCATCAGAAGTGGGCTTGAGTGCTAAAAGACGCCATCGGATAACATTATCAAGTCTTCAGACGTCTCTTGATGTTAAATGCTCCACGAAGAATAGAATAAATGTAGCTTCACGCACGTTTTGTCGAGATCTCTCTTTGCTTGTAGTGGTAGCTGTAGAGCTGAGGGTGAGTTACTATATTGTTAGCAATGCAGAAAAATCAAATCTACAGTTCGTTTATCGTTGCAAATAGTTTTTCTATAACTCGGAAACGAAAATTTCTAGTTTTTCAAATGTTGATTATCTCCCATTATACCAAATAAATCAAAAGAATTTGCAATATACTATAGAATTGCAGAGTTTACTTTGTATTCTGAAGCAATCTTCAGGTAAACTCGAACTTCTTGAGAAGATAGAAATACTTCCCTCTCTGCAGGTAAAAATATGTTCATTGTTAAATTATTTGGCAGTGATTAATAAATAATGACATGGTTCGAAACGTCGGTATCTTCAGCTCAAACGTAGCTAGTATTTAGTTACTAAGGAATTTTCGACAATGTTAAATTACATAACTAACAAACAAACGATTTTTAATTACAGGTAGAATGGTTCAATAAATAAATACTAAAAAGCGTGCGTTGATAATGACACCGAATAAAAACATTTAAAAAATAAAATTAATTTTAAACCATAGACGTGCGCGCGCGTATGTTTCCAATTTGGCCAGCTGAATCGTCCAACGTACGCTTTACCCTCGAGTTGCAAGTGCCTCGCATTTGACGCGTGTGTCACGTGGCAGGGAGAGCGGCGGGGCGAATCGGTGCCGCTGCAGCGTCCACGCGATTCCAAACATTCCGGGCGCGCGCGCCGATCGGATTACCGCCGGCGAGGAAAGGGGGCGGGGCGGGGCGGGACGCGGGCCACCGCCACTTGCCCGTCGGCGTGCAAACGCGCAGGGCGGCGCGTGACAGATCACCGGCGCGTGCGCAAATGCAGACAAATGACGGACGCCCGACCTCGCAGCCCGATGGTCACCCCGCGCGATTGCCAGCCAGAAGGAACGGGCGGACGCGGGAGCGTTCAACGCTCGCGCTATTCACTCGCCTCTTTGATTGATTGATTTTTTCGTGTTTCCGGGTGCGTCAACTGCTTTGGTAATTAGTCTCGTTAGTGTAGTGCATGTTTTTTTTTCTCGGGAGATGGCGGTGATCTTCCCCCGCTGGATGGCGAGATCCGGCGCCGACCTACCGTCAGCTAGTGGGGTTTCCTCCTAACCAGGACTCTCCCACCAGCGGGGCACCGCCCCAGCCGGGACAAGCTCTAAGCTCCCGACCGGTCTCCCGGAATATGTGGTAGTGTAGTGCATGTTAGTGTAAGTGTGTGTGTAAGGGGAGAGGATAGGACAAGGAAGAGAAAGGAAAGATCGCGCGCGGTCCGTGGCCCATTTGGTAGGGTACTGCTTCAGCATTCGGCTGGTGTTGATCGGAGAAAACACGGAAAAATACCGATCAGAGCAGCCGGCTGCTAGTATTCTCCTCCAGACAGCAGTTGAATTCGACCTAGCTGAAAAGCTAGTGTCGAAAAACCTGCCGCCGCACTCACCTCTTCATTCGTCCGCGTGCTTCGACGCGTCCGCTTGGGCCGGCTTACCCAAAGTCACCCACCCACCCGCCCAATGCATTCCATCCACCCACATCATCCCTCCCGCCAATAAACCCTCCCCCAAATATCCCACGCACTTAAAAGACCCCGCTTAAATGACAGCACACGTCCAAATTCAAATGATCCTACCTGCCCAAATGATCCCACTCGCCCAAATGATCCCACTCGCCCAAATGATCCTACCCACCAAAATGATTCCACATGCCCAAAGCATCCCATTCGCCTAAAGCGTCCCAATGGCTCTGAGCATTCCCCACGCTTAAAGCATCCCACCTGGGCAAATTGGCTAATCTCCACATCTATTTAACTAGACGCTCGTCAAACCACCCAGTCAATCAGTTTTACGAAAATGTAGAAACCGTCTGCCGGTCTGTCCGAATATTCCATCTTTCCCCTAGCTCTCTCCCTCTTTGCCTGTCCCACCCTCCTTGCTTTTCGGTCTTTCTCTTCCAGCCTTTTGGCTTCGTAGACAAAAGGGCTTCTCTCTCGTCCTCTGTAGTCTGATCGTCTGATCAGTCTCTAGCAGTCACTTTTGTTCTTGCCCCCTCAAGCTCAATACCATCGAAGTAGCCATTATAGCACTCACTACGTGCCCAGTCTATTAATTTACCGCTCATTTTCGTTTTTTACTTCACAAATTAATGGCGCAGAACGCACAGAAAATCCTTTTACTCATATGCCAAATTGACAGTCCTGAAAACAGCTGTTCTTTTCACTGCCGCCGTCAGTTTCGAACCTATGCCCTCCCCCTCCCTATTGCCTCCTGTCCTTCCACCCTTAACATCGTTCGCCATCCTCACCCGACGCTCACCTTCGCTCACCGTCACCCTTCCCCATCTCCCGCCGTCCTCCACCTCCCTCCGCCACCCTCCTTGTTTCCAAAGCACTCTCGAACCCGTCCCCTAATCGCTCCGTCGCTTCCGCAGAATCTCCTTGCCGCCTTCGACGCCCTCAAAATTTCCTTGCTCCCACGATTCCATCACGTCTGTCTCTCCCGTCATCTTTCTCACTACGTCTTACCGAGCTCATCCATCCTGTTCCGTCCTACTAATTCTCTTGTTCTGCTTCCTACCGCTTTTTTCTCTTTCGTTCTTCTCAATAACTATTTGCTGTCATTCTCTCCCCCTCACGACCATAACAATTGCATCATTGTCGTCTCCTTTTACTGTTTCTTCCACCACCTTCCACTCCGTGTGCGGAACGACACCCGGTGCCTCCCTTACTCAACCCGCTCGCCAGTGGAATAGCCCCGTGGAGCGTCGAGCAGGGTAATTGGGTTCGAGTGCCCGTAATTCCGCTTGGCTCCACCCCAACGCAGCGCGCGCGGAGAGTGGAATGTATATCTTGCTCTGCGTAAAGGACCTAGATTCCAGTTCCAACAGGAGAGATCAACGTAATGTGTGGAATGGCGTCAGTCGAATATGCATTGGTTGCACACAAGTCTAGTGAAGAAATATCATTGGCGTGCATTAATATGCGTGTTGTATTTCATAATTATTGTCGCCATATACAGGATTGTTTATTCATGTTAATTTCTCGAAATTTATCTTTATAGTAAACATTTATCGTATACAACTTTTGCAAGAAATAATACATAAGAGTCTGAAACAAGTCAAACGTTCCAGTTATTTTGTGTAATTAAACTTACTTTTATCAGTAACAGAGGAGTTCATACGGTTAATTGCTCTACGCTACGACATGATGTAACGTACATTGCGGATTGAATTTACACCTGGGAGTTTATTCTTAGCAAAATAATATTTTATAGTGTTACCTTAAATCAACTTGATTCACCTACGCAAGTTCATAATACTGTTCCCTATTTTTATCGTTCGTCAGTATTTTGTAGCATTCGCTGTATAGTTGAAAAGCGACATATTATGAAATAAAAGAATGAGTTTATTACTAAACTTGTTTCAGAATTCTCTACTAGACGCTTTGCTTACGAACGGGAACTGTAAGAAAACAATTTAGAATCTTTTAAAGTAAATATCTGTATCTAATAGTATATTACTAGTTTTCAATGCATACACTGGGAGAGGTGGCGCAGGACATCAAATGATGTCACTGCTGTGCCTCTGACCGGGAGTCCTAGGTTCGAGTCCCGACTGTGGCAGGATTTCCCCCACTAGCTAAGAGCTAGGCCTAGTCCAGTCGCTGCGGCTGGAATCGGTAGTTTTCCGTGGTTTCTCCTATCAATACCCTAACAAAAGGGATACGGACCGCGCGAGATCTTTTCTTCCTCTTCCTTGTCCTATCCTCACCCCTTAATTAAACATACTGACACTTGCATGCACTAACAGACACGCCAGGAGATCAATCGGGTTCTGAGTGCTTCTTCCGGGTGGGGCGGTGCCCCGCTGGTGGTAGATACCTGGTTGGGGAAAGCCCTGGTGGTAGATACCTGGTAGGTCAATGCCAGATCTTGCCATCCGGCGAGGGAAGGTCATCGCCACATCACGAGGAGAGAAACAATGTACTACATGCAAGATTAATGATCTTAGCAAATGACGCGCCAGTAATCATCAATCGACTTTTTAAAAAAAATGAATGTTTACATTAATGTGAAAAAAGACTTTAAGCGTTGGGCCAGGTGAAAGGTGTTTATTGTTTCGTTAGATGTCCAGAAAGTTGGGGAAAAACCAAAAACAATGAAACACTTTCTATTTTGTCTGAGATATACAAAGATTTCATTGTGTTCTGCCGCCTATTCTCATATTGCGCGAATGAACTAAATTGTCATTTTCAGTGCGTCACCTCTTACAACACAGCTGCAGTTATGCGAAAGCAAGGTGTAGGCTGCCTGTTAATAAATATTTGCTATTCACGTTCTACTATACGTAACAGCTAGAGTTTTGTATTCTTTGTATGTAAAGAATGTTTACCAGATGTGTCAAGCTCGCGGGAAAGGTAACAAGCTTACTAGAACTCGGGGTCACTGCGTCCTGATAAATTGGCGCGAGATTTTAAAGTGAGGTTTGTACAAATGCTACGGAATGGCTACTGACCTGGATAGATGACCCATGACAGTGTATGTGAGATGTTACTTGACAGTTATTGTCACACATTTAGCTTCATTAATTACTATTTTCTCTTTAAGACAAATATCGTTTGAAAATGAAATAATGCAACAGTCAAAAATTTCAAATTCCCAATTGAGAGTAAGTATCTTGATTTTATAATCATGTTTAACTAAGAATTATATAAAAGAATGAAATTTCTACGTTCAGGGTAGAACGTTTAACAGAAAAATATGCTTGTTTATTAAAAGCGCTGTCCGTCCGTAAGCGAGATCTGTTAACTTATAGAGACTAGAACTGTTAATTTATTTCACATTAGTGCTAAATCCAATATTTAACTGAATGGTTTAATAACAAAACACAAAACGAAAACAAGGAAAGAATTTGTCATTAAAAATGTTCCGGTCACTTAAAAAAATGTTTATATAAGGGAGAATTTAGTAAGAAAATAAACATTTTATCAAAAACTACAAAAATGTAATTTTTTTGACTTGATTCTCACGTCAGTGATAGAAAAAAAAATGCGATTTCTTCACAGTATTACATTTATAAGTACATTTGCTTTAAATAATGTCAAATAGTTTCTCAGTTTTCTGTAAAAGAGCGGCATTTTCAGAAACGATCCCTTTCTAAATGAGTTCTGAGGAGAAATGAGTTCTGAGTCAGGGGAAGTTGCCCGAGTCCGTATGAGCGACGGCTCCCCAGGCGGGCAACTAGCTCGTGCGGGCGTGGTTGGACGAGCCTGGTGTATACTGATGTACACGAGTATTTGTGATTCTTAACCAGTGCGTGCGCTACTTTTTCGGAAACAATTTTGGTTTTGTTCAGAAGAATTTTTACTGCTGCAGTCCACTAGTCGTAATAATATTATTGATAATAATAATAATAATAATAATAATAATAATAATAATAATAATAATAATAATAATAATAATATTATAATAATGATAATATAATAATAATCAAAATAACTATATTTTCTGTCTCTGTTAAGATCTTTCTTCCAGAAACGTGGTTTTCTATGCCCAAGAAAATAACTATTTGTTAATCCATATTTGTGGAGTTAATAACTCCAACGTAGTAGATCTTTGTGAATCATGGCTTTTTGTAATGGATAGTACGTATAATCGTATAATCATTACAACTTATTTTTAATATTTGGTAGTAAGAAAAGTATTGGACCTCTAATGTCAGTGCATTTCAATTTCATAATATTTCTAGGATAGTCTGGTTATTTTAATATCTGGTATTTTTGGCCTCACCTGCTGATCTAAAAGAGAATGAAAATTTCGTGACAAGTGCACGACAAGTGCATGTGTTATTTTAGTGGCGGAATCGCCTCAAAATCCGAAATAAAAATATTTACGAAGGCTTACATTGTTTTATTTTTCTAAACATGTAAGATGAGTGATTTAGATTTATTCACTACATTATCGATTTCTATTATTGATCAAATATTAAATATTAATTATTCAGATATCATGAATGAATTTCCCTGTTCCTGTCTGTGTCTGTCTGTCGTGAACACTACTAGCGCCTAAACCGCACGTACGATCTTTTCTAAATTGAAGAAACCCCAGTCCATTTGGCTTTTGTTAAAGCTTTGAAATTTTGAAAAACATTCTTTAAAATGTGGGGATACTTTACATGAAGCCCCAGAAACATTTTCAAAATTTTCTCTTAAATTGCTCCAATTTTTTTCTTCATATTTCTTGTAAGAATAGAGTAAAATACACTTAAAACGCGGAATTAATCCGATTTTCACGATTAACTTTGAATTCTCGAAAATTGACGAACATTTGAATATTTTTCGGAGTCTTCCTACAACTACAAAATTGAAGACAGAGGTTTTTTCTTCGAAAAAAAAAATGTGGTCCTTAAATGGTTCTTTCATAACGGTCATGTCATTTTTTAAAATTTTAGTAGTTTTTATGCTATAGTGCGTGCAATATTTGAAATTTTAAAAAATTACAAAAACAAAATATTTTTGAAAAACGGCTCCAAATTTTTCTTTAAATTTTGGTGCGGTTAGTGCCTATACCGTGCCATAAACGCCATAATGCTCTATTCTTTTGTTTTATCAAAAATTACAAAAATGTATTTTTTTATTTGTCTCTCACGTTGGTAATACTTACTTTAAATGCAATTTCTTCACAGTATTATATTTATAAGTACATTTGCTTTAAATAATGGCAAATAAAGTTTCTCAAAACCACAACAGTTTTCTGTAAAAGTGAGCTTAAAATCCTGCATTTTCAGAAACGATCAAACACCATTTTCTCAAAAATGGCTCAATATTGTTTTTTCTTCAAACTTTTGCAAGGGATAGTAGTAATGGCACTGTCTAATATGACGTAAGTTCATTTCAGTGTACTCTTTTATTTTTTTAGAAAATTATGCTTTATTTTTTTAGAAATGCTTAATCGCCATTTTCTTAAAAACTGCTCCAAATGTTTCAATGAAAATTGCTATTTAGGACGAGATGTTAGCCTTCTTTAATATGCTTAAATTAATATTTGGTTTCTGCCATTTGGAAACCGAAAAGATGAGAACATTTTTTTAAAAAATATAAATTGGACGGCGATAGATGACAGCAGGCAAGAAGGAGGGGCAAGACTGTACAGTACCAGTCCACAAAAGGGACTTTAGAAAACTTTACTACGAGAAAGTCTGTGCCATTCTGTAGCACCTCTAGTTAATATTTAGGTTCCACGAAACAAAAACAAATAAAAACAAAAAACAAATTTACTCTGTATTTGTTTTTTGATAGTTACCTTTTGTACACCAATTTGACAGTTTAAAATTTCTGCGCTGTTTCTGTGGTCTGTTTGAATTGTTTCCCGCAACATTCATTTCATGCCGTAACACGTCCATTGTGCTTTTTGTTCTCTGAACCACAAGGTGGTGCAAAGGACATTTATGACAGCATAACACAGGCAATAACGGTCAATTGTGCGTTTGCATATTTTAGAAATGTTCATGTGTCATGAAGAGCTGACTGCTTGGAAGGGATAATTGCCATTCTGTGTTCAAATTCACTGGAAATCGAGCCCAGGTCATGTTAACAAGCACGGGAGTTATACGTTCGAATTGACAAGGGTGTTTGCTAGAGTTTATTGCCGCCAACTGCCTCTGAGATTCGGACTATATTCGACCTCCATGATCGGAGTCGAAAGAGTCCTCATTCATCGTTTTCACACTATGTTTCATGGGTACTGGATTAACTTCATTTATTACGAGTGTTACACTGGGAAAATGAAATTAAAGATAAAGAATCTTAATTGTTTTAGTGTATTAAAAAGTATATTTGTGCTCACTTCCGGAGATAATAAAAAAAACTCTTTGAACCTTTTTTGTGCTTTCGTAAAGTGACTGGTGTGACTGTGAAGGTGAGAGAGGAACAAGAAAAGGAAAATGGTAACCGCTACGATGTAGGGATAGAAATTCACATTTTTAAATGAAAAAAAAAATGAAAATTAAATTTTTCAAATTTAATTAGTAAAATAAATATTGTTGATGAATTATCCCTACATTAAGACACACATGGACTATTATGAACGTTTTGTCTTCTTTCTTGCTTTTATTTAAACATAGTTACTCAAATCAAAAGCAAAATTAACGTTCTTTTTTCAATAAACATGTAAGTGAATATTCATAAGGGTAGATACCTAAAAATTATTACTAAATTCAAAAAATTAAAGTAATCAGTCGTTTATTTACTTTTTATTTAATAGCACAGTTTTTCTTTTAACATGTATGGAAAAGTAAACTAATATGATGCACAAAAATCTTTGATAATGTAAATAATGTCTTGATAATGTAAAGGTCTTCTGTAATGTTACAGAACATACATCATCAAATAAGTTTGGAAATATTTGAAGGTATTGAAGTATTCATTAGCTTCCCTACAATTCTGAAATTGAAATTCAACAAACATTTTTAGCGCATTTACTGGATAGTGCTCAGAAAATCTATTGCCACGCGCAACGATTCAATTATCCTTCGATAAATCAAACGTATGATGCAAGAAAGATTGTTTGTTGCCGCGAGCAACCGCAACCCGGAACTGTCTGCCATTCATTTTTCCCCGCCCACCAACGTCTGCGGGGGAAGCAAGATGAAGAGCCATCCATAAATTACGTCAAACACTTTTTCAAAATCTTCTGTTGTTATCGATCCCGTTGGTTAATTTTACCCTTAAAAGAGATGCCGAATTTTATCAGGGTGAATACATTAATTTAAGCGAAACATTAAGGAATATTTTTTAACACGTATTCGTACTTAGAACGATTTTGTTTTTTTATTGATTTACGCTTTCCATAACCTCGTGAGCATAATGAAGTGATCACCTCTATTAACGGTCAGTTTTTGCAGAAACCATTGACAGCCTAAGTCAGGTTTTACTGTATATTTTTTATTGATAATGTTTACGAATTCCAAAATTAAGACAGATTTGTTTTTCACTTTTTCTTCCGAGAAAGGAACGTTAAATAAAAATTGATAAAACATGTGGATTATTTATTCCAATTTTACACAACGTTTCATAGATCGAGTATGTCTCCATCTTCAGGTACAAATTGGCCGCTAAATTACACAGATTAAAATACATAAATTATTTTATAAACTGTATTACACAAACAACTTGAAGACAAAGGAATGAAACACATGTGCAAGCTGAAGACATAGGATTATTGGAAGCGTACCTTTCATAATCAACAGTTCAAAATATTACCGTATGTGGTGTTGAAAGTTTCACTGTATGTATTTATCAGTCCGTCAAATTATTTATCCATTGCAGATGTGGCCATCAGCCAGGGCACCGGCATCGAAATGAATGAATTTTATTGTAATGAGGTATCTGGTTCACTAGACATTTTCGCCTTTTTTCCTCATTATCCCGGTACGATTGAGACGCTGTAGGAACAACAAGGAACCGGCGTGGGTTCGCTACGGGTACCTACGTTTTTGTTGTGTATTGCGGTCGCATTGAATTTCTATATTTGAAGTTGAATTGTGAGAAATGCCTCCAAAATTAAATGCAGCACTTTGTACTTTTGTACTTAGTAGCGGAAAAATATAACATATTCGCTTGGTCTCTCGATGCCTCAAAGCTGATAAACTTTTGACAATTCGCTTCCTTATCCTCGGTAAAAGTAAAAGTTATTTTTGTGCCAGTCTTCGTTGTAGAAATATTTAGCTTGTAGCGTTGTAGAAATATTTATGATAGTCACTGAATATTTCTGTCGTTTACACGTTAAGCTAATTTGTTGACCAATTCATGACGTCATCATTCTCCAAGTTCTCCAAACAAGAGGGTAACCTTCATTATTGAAGTGTAAAAATATTAATCCAGTTTGTAGGTAAAAGAACTACATAACATTGAAGCATGCAATACAAATATTAACTTTCTTTGCGTTCTTCCCACTGCTTCCTTCTGTATATTTTTCTAAGCTCTTTCGAAGATTCCCTTTCTCTCAACTAACTTTTTCTTAAAATGCATCACCTTCCGTAAGTCTCAGTTTAGTAATTTAGAATGAAAGAAGACATTTTTACAGAATGTTCCATTTACAATTGGTTTTGGAAATATTCCGAAAAGTGAGTGTCTGATCAAGAAAAGTGAGTAATGAAAGGTGTTAGTATCTACGGAACCCAGCCAATGATTCCAAAGTCTACGCTACCCCTTGGGTTTGATTGATTTTTTCGTGTTTCCGGGCGCGTCAACTACTTTGGTCCTTAGTCCCGTTAGTGTAGTGCATGTTTTTTTCTCGGGAGATGGCGGTGATCTTCCCCCGCTGGATGGCGAGATCCGGCGCCGACCTACCGTCGGCTAGCGGGGCTTCCCCCTAACCAGGACTCTCCCACCAGCGGGGCACCGCCCCAGTCGGAACAAGCTCTAACTTCCCGACCGGTCACCCGGAATATGTGGTAGTGTAGTGCATGTTAGTGTAAGTGTGTGTGTAAGGGGAGAGGATAGGACAAGGAAGAGGAAGAACAGATCGCGCGCGGTCCGTGGCCCGTTTGATAGGGTACTGTTCCGGCATTCGCCTGGTGTTGATTACCCCTTGGGGGTGAGTGATGGGGAAAAATAAAAAAGTTAAATAAAACCTCTGTTTTTATTACAGATTCGGATTTTCCGGGCCAAAGTATGTAACTTTTGTATGTAGTAGATGGTGTGTAATCGTCAAAAATTAAAATAAGAACAAAATCTTAAAAACTAATGTTTCTCGACAATTACTCATCAAATCGAAAAAATTAAAAGGTACGCGTTCAATAATTTGCAAGAAGCTACTCAAACGTCACTGTGTAGTTATCAAAAATTTAAATAAATCTTTAAAAAACTGTCTCATGTACCATGGTGGAATGGATGGGAGGAACGGTGAATACATGCAATAACTTTTCAAAGGTATTTAATTCAACAATACAAACAGTATCACGGATGAATTTAAGCGCCGTAAGATACCGTACTTCATACTTAACCTTGGACGCCCCATAGAAGAAGTATCGCGGCTGTGCCTGGGGATGCAACAACCACCTGCGTAAATAACAAGTCTGAAGTGTGTCGGCGGCGATACTCAGATGTGAGCAACTCCTGGTCTCGAAAATTCGTTCACTCGTGTCTTCTTCCCGGTTGACCCGGAACGCTGCCCGACTCGCCGGGCTTCAAATTTCGTCTGTTAGTAGGAACATGATTTCGATAATCCCTTCTGAATGCCCTGGCCAATGGATTTCTTCGAGTTTTTGTTTATGTAAGCGGTGGTTTCCCCGCCCGCATTTAATTTCCTCAGTTTGTGAGCTTCGCCCAGAAACTTGATTTCCACATCGGAGGCTTCCATAACGGGGATGAACGCCACCTACCTTTTCGGGGACTACACTCAGAGTCCGCGGGAGTCCAAGAATTGCTGACGCCGTGGCAAGGCAAAGTGTTATTACCGTCATAATCCAGTCTTTGCCGGCCTCTTTTTTACTTTATTGTTATAGAATAGAAATGAAATTATGTAACAGGCTAATTTTGGGCAGAAAAAACTCTTATTACAGGACCTTTGTAACGAAAAAGTGGATAAATTCAGTTGCTAAATTTAGAAAAAATCCTCTAATTCGTGAAGTAGTGGGTGATTTTGTGGGCCTTTAATACCGGAAAATCCAATGGTGGCAAAACAGCTGTGATTCGGTCTATCGGTCTCTCTGTATACAACGCTTGCCGCAAAACGGCTCAGCCGATTTTCTCCAAAATTATTATTTCCTAATCTATCGAGCTGATGTCGCGACCCTTTGAATTTGAAACCTATATTTTAATTTTGGGGTAATTTACATGGGACATTCTCAAAATTTCAAAAAGGGCCCCTTCGCTTTTGATTAAATTTTGTAGTTTGATAGTGAAGGACGTTTAAGAGAATTGTGCAGATTTCATTTTCGTTAGAAACTCTGATTTTTTTAAAAATTGCTAAAATTCAATTTCTTTTTTGGCGGCTTTTACAACTACAATTATGAAGATAGAGATTTTTTCTTAGTGAGATCTTTTCATTAACATTCTTTTCTGTTATCTTTAGGTTCGTGACTTTATTTATTTCCTGAACATTTGATTACTTTTCACGTAATTTTGCGTGAAAATAGAGCGGCAAAGTACGTGCTGTTTCAACACCACTAGTTTATAATTAATTAATTTATTTATTGTAGCTGCAATAAGGTCATTAGCGATGTGTAAATAGTTTACATTTTGTACAATACAATAGTACATAATTTATAAAAACATTTAGTGTTTTTTCAGAAACAGGTTATATAGATTTTATTCCGTTATTAGATTCTTCTTGTTTTGTTTGATTTTCTGTGACTTTTTTCTGTGTTAGTTGTTTCCTTGCGATTTAGTAGTAAATTGTAAAGTATGTACAATTTCCATTAATTTTTTTTATCAAAATATGTAGTTTTCTTACAGAGCTCTAGAACGTTTTTTTGAAATGTGTGTGAGTCAAGGATTGATTCAAAATTTTCTCCTTGAAGGTATTTGTGCCTTTGTTGGAATAATTTAGGACATTGTTTTATTAGGTGGTGTATATATTGTGGAATACTACAGTTAGGATAGATGAGAGGTGTATCTATATATTTAAAAAAATAAGGTATTCTGCCATGGCTTCGTTTAGAGCTTCTACTGAACCGATTGTAGTATTTTTTCCTTTAAATGAAAGAACGTGATCTCTAGATGTGTTATCAGATACTGTTAGTGTTGATTCACCAACATTTAAGGTGTAAATTAATTAATTAAATCATTCTTTAATAGTACGCTTATCAATAGTCAATTGTTTTCTTCCAAAGCTGCTTGATGGTGGCGCTGCTTGATGTTTTGTTTTGATTGTTGAGATTTGTTTACAATTTGTGAAGGTTTTGTTTCAGTGTAATAATTGCATTATGGCGTTGACAGTTTGCACGTATTTGCTTTTCTGGTGTATTTTGTAGAGAACATTCGGACAGTGGGTTTTGCTCGGTTGTACTTAAGTAGTGAATTTGTACACAGGTTATGTCGATCATTGCCCACGCGCCCCAAAAGACGCAAACGTGCATGAACTGGACGCAGGGAAAGAGAAAGTCAGCGTAGAAGTGTTAGGGAGGTCATTTCGTTCTCTGTTGGGTCGTTGTCTATGAAATGTCAGTTTTGTTCTACTTTGCACTTCCCTTGTGAGAGAAATTCTGCAAACGAGTTTACTCTGTGCTACTTAAATGGGAAAATAAGTTTACCTTCGATGAATATGCCAGAAGAAATCAAAATTGTTTATAGGACATGGTGACACATCAAAAAACTTTAGAAATAATATTCGTCAGTCTAATAGTGCTATATCTTTTGTGCCGATACTGCATTGCCACCTGGTTATGGGCTATACATGTTCAAAATTTTGGAAACTCCACATCACAAAATATATTTGTTATACCCTGAAGATCCAAACAACGCAACATATTGTGAACATTAGTCTGGGCACAGTATTTTACATTTATCTCAGATCTCACCGTCAAATTTTGACGGGTTCTCACTAGTTATCAATTAACCGATGAAGGTGACTTACGTTTCAGTGAGCTCTTCTTATTCATGATACATCCCATGCTCAATTTTCGTGTGAAGAATACCAGCCTCTTTCTCTGGTCCTTAGCCAATGAAAACTCTTCGCTTTATTATAAACTCCTCAAAAATAATTTCGACGCTTTCATTGCCGTGTACCTGGCGCCGCCTCACCAAAGCGACACCGAAGCCAACGGCAGGTCGAGTATTTGCCGTATTTTATCCATGCGTTGCTCAGTTTTATCTGAATGTGCTTGCAAGTCAGTTAAATATTTCCAGCATATTTTATATGCTATATTCTTAATTTTCACTTCTGTAGTTCATATTTCACTCTGAATGTATTTAAATTGGCATCTGTGGCTGATAATGTATCTCAACGTACTTGTAATTAACTCACTGACAAAATGCATACATTGAACAGATAGCATGTTAAGAACTATTTTCTTGTAAGATAGCATTCTTGTAGTAACTGCATGAGTAGAATTTCGGTAGATATATTTTGATATTAATAATATATTGTATTTTATCGGTAAGAATGATTAGTAGTTTACCTCCAGGCATGATATCAAATTTGAGTGCGCAGAGCCAATAAAGATTGTAAGAAATTACAGCGAAGATAATTTAAATTGTAAGTATGGTTAGTAAATGCAGGAACGAAGACAAGTTCACAAGACTAAATGAGTTTGACATTTTATAGCTCTCTTTAAACACACCATGCACGTGCTGCCATTGTAATAAATCACGTTTGATAGTGAAAATCCGGTATCCTCGAGTAACAATGACAGGAGTACTTGAAATATGGGTATATGTGAACATCAGTTGACAGAATGTTAGTTCTCAGACATTTTTGAACTGTGTTTTAAAATTCACGATATTTCAGCTACTTAAAAATTCTGAAGATATAGTTTATCTTCTAATTTTGGTGATAATGTACTTTTACATAAATAAAAATTTAAATTGCAATCAGTGAAATTTCTGTTAATGAACAAAATGTAAACTCTTTTGAAAAAATTACTACGTTCGATAATGTTGCAAGGTAAGATTCTCCAATTTCATTCAGAGAATTCCTTTCCTTGCGCTATTCTAAACGTTCAGGCCTTATCTTTGCTCTGAATTTTCTTGAAGACTTAGCATTAAAATTTTCATACCACTTCTGGTTCCGATAAAAAGACCATCTTATCTGGGCGCAACAAAGTGTTTTCGCACTTAATGGCAGAGCACCGAAAAGTGAGCTGCAAGATTAATGAGCTGGGTACTAAAAACTGCTTCCCTCCCAAACACGAAACGGAGCTTAGAGAAAATGAAAGCACTGGGAAGAGATTGTGGGCCGAGGGTGTACAAATTGGATGGATGCAGCTTCTTTCCCGAGGATCTGACTAAAGCTTCCAGTATATCTGCACGTTAATCAACGTAATGGAGAAGTCATATAGTTGTTTTCTTGCTCACAGTATCTTAATGCACGAGGAATGGAGGATTATGCTTTTCACTGTCGACGTTATGAATTGACAATTCAAATGAATCTGAATATTCCCTTCAAAAGTAATATTGCTTAGAATTCTTCATTACTATAATTCTTCTTCTGTCAATTTTCTGTAGATTCCACAACCAAAGGTAGTATTTAATTTATAAACCAAACTGTGTATCAAAATTATTCCTCAATTGTCTAATGTTTTGTTTATTGTTATATGTTAGATAAGCACTTTATCGAATAATTTTTATTTTTTGCGAGCCGTGCTTAACGTATATCCTATAATAGTATAATAGTCCACCAACCAAGGTCGCGCAGTGCTCTTCCTTCTAGCACGTGCTCGGAACGTTACAATATCCGTAAAAAAATGACTCAAGTAAATTCTTAACTAACATATGCTATGCATATTATTGAATTGATCTTTTTTATCGCTCGTCATGAGAGACTAAAAAAGTAGGTAGAGTTCCTTTTAAAAATAATCATCTATCAATCTACCTCTCTCTCTCTCTCTCTCTCTCTCTCTCTCTCTCTATATATATATATATATATATATATATATATATATATATATATATATATATATATATCAAACCTGTACGAAAAGAAAGAAATTAAGTTTGTATGTTACGGTACGTCATCTGTAGGATTATTTAGGGTGTTGAAGTGTCTTCCTTCTGCAGCGTCAAGTACAGTGCAGCAGAGTGAAAGACGCACGCCGCACATGAAATTGTGATTAATGGAAAGGTTGCACGGAGTGAGGGTTGTCTTTTGTGTTACCATGATACGCGCGTTTCGCTAGTGTGAGGCAGCAACGGACACGTGGTCTGGGGCCATGGCAAAGACGAGATAGTACTTTGGGACTGGCATTTACGGAAGCGATGGCGGGTCGTGGGCGGGTCGTGGGCGGGTCGTGGGCGGGTCGTGGGCGGGTCGTGGGCGGGTCGTGGGCGGGTCGTGGGCGGGTCGTGGGCGGGTCGTGGGCGGGGCGTGGCGGGTGTGCGGGCGGGTGTGCGGGCGGGTGGTGCGGGCGGGTGGTGTGGGCGGGGGTGCGAGCGGGTGTGCGGGCGGTGGTGCGGGGGGATGTGCGGGCGGGGCGTGGGTGAGAAGTGGGCGGGGCGTGGGTGAGGAGTGGGCGGGGCGTGGGTAGGGAATGGGCGGGGTTGGAGACAATAGATGGGGCGGTGCTTTTCAGACGATGAGCAACATAAGGCGTCACAGGCTTCGGGCTCGTCGGCGGAGGCCATAAGTGAAATTGAGCCTGCAACGCCACAGCCGGTTCTTACGATGCTGCTGACGTGAAAGAGGTGACACCTTTTCGAATGCGGAAGACATCATACTCTCAGTGAAATTAAGCCGAATCTACTCGTTTTAGTTTCTACCGATACATGACAAATTACTTCTTTTTTGTCAGATGCATTCTGTGAACATATTGTGTTATGTTTATTTACATCCGATACCACTGAAAGTCAGTTGGGTACACTGTTTGCATAATATTTTTTACAATATTTAATTCCTATATTATCTCTACCACTATATTTTAATACAATCTACAATATTAAAAAAACAGTGTTCAATGGTTTTAGATACAATCAAATAACATTTCTGTTTCGTTTAAATCTGGTAGTCATTCTTGGTACAGTAACCAAACTAGTCTATACCATATATAACTCATCACCTATATATACTTGACCTTTTTACTCATAGTACTTTATCCTTCTTCAGCTAAACTATTGTATGCCTTTATTAATAAATCCTATTGTTACTTTTTTATTTCTTCCAATTTACTGTGAGTTCACTTCTGTAATTTTCAATTGCCTCTATTCTTCTCATTGATCCGAAATTCTGAATACAGATAACCTAGATCACTGAAACGAAAATATCACCTGCATTACTTCAAGTAGATAATGATGACATTTGTTGAAGTTCAGAAAGATCCGTGTATCGTCATTCATAAATAATTATCAACATTGACTGACTAATGTTCGAATTAACCGATCCCTCCTTCTATTAAACATATTTTGGGCTTGAGGCGCAGAACTAATTTCGTTTTATAACTCTCAGTGTCAACTACTCTTAACAATTCAACAGTTACGAGAAATAATTTCACGGAAATATGACGAATTGCTCTTTCATCTCATAAATATTAATATTTGTAGTGAACTTCTTAGGTTGTCGAAAATGCAATTCTGTAAAACACAGATGTCTATTGATATCTGTCGTGCGTGACTGGAAAACTGTGTATCTTAGGGTTTTAAATAATTTCCGTGACCAAAAATCTCACGTTATCGCACTTCATACTATAGACAAAAATATTCTTTTATTGGGTTTGGAGGGGTTCGGATTTCTGGATGTCTACAGGTCGTGGTAAAGCTCGGACGAGAAGTGACACATATTGAGTGACGTCCGTTATCTCCAATTATATTAAAACTATTTCTACTAAACTATTTTTTCCTTCGTTTATTTGTTCGGAAAAAGGTAGGGGTATCGGATTTTCAGATAATCGCATGGGCACCCTAGCCATTTATTAATACTATTTCTCACACGATTTGTATTGAAGAGTTTTTACATTTCAGTTCGCTTTCATATGGAAGAAATTTACATTCTAGTTCTTTACTTTCGAAACCGTAACTTTACTCAGGAATGGCATGCTTTATTTTTGCGAGTTGACCTTTGTTTTACATCCCAATGTGTGCTTCGGCGTTTTAGAGACTTCGCGAACGGAAATGTCAGATTTCGGAGGCGACGAACGACGATACAAGCTTTTTACTGCTCCTAAATTTTAACGCATGCGAGCGAGGTTTCTATCCAGGCTTCAAATCAACAACTCGTGACCGTTGCTTTAACTACCTCTCAGGAGGAAAGGATAAAATTATTAATCGCCCTTACGTCGTTTCTGAGGAGAGCTGTATTAAAGATTTTACAGTTCCATTTGCATCAAGCGATAGCCGTTTAAGAGTGAGATATGTGGCACATCATTACCTAAGTACTGCTCACAGATAAAAAAGGTGCTTAAATAAATATGTCAGAATAGTAAAAGAAGGCAATTTTTTGGCACGCCGCCACTTTTTATTATTAAAGGAAGTTTTTAAAGTAGATGTGAAATGAAGGAAATATTACGTGGTTAAAAACATTTCTTTTTAGTAAAAAGGCGTTTCTTGAGGCCAATTGCTGTGTTTCTACTTTCAGGCTTTTTTTACCGTATTATGATACATCAAATCTTATATTTTGCCATTGCGTTTTCTATGAAGATCAACTTAGTTAATTTTTCAAGCAAAAGTATTGGGAGATATGAGTCAAAAATTCATGCAAAGCATTTCAAGCTGAAAATAAATATGAAAATGTGCTAGTTTTATTAAAATGAAACACCTAAAAATAATTTATATTTGCCATATTATTAAGTATTTACATTACCAGACAAGGTTGAAAATTCCAGTTGAATATGTAGTTTACAATAATTGAAGTAAGAGATCAACCAGCTGGTGAAGAGTGTAAATATTTATTTTGAATTCTTGCCTTCTATTTCGTTCCCAATTCCTTAGAACAGAACCTCATGTAGCGAGCCTGGAAAGCGGAAGTTGAAGGGTCGTGTCTGTCTAGGGACGCGGTTTCGAATCCCTAGCAATTGATGTTTGTGTGTATGAGAAGTTGTTATAGTCTACTCCTCCAGTTTCCCCCAATGGGTACTGTATGACCAAGCAGTTGAAAAGCGACACTTTTTTTAAATAATTTTTTTAAAAGTCTTATGTAATATTCAGGTCTTAGTATTTTTATGCAAGTAATATTGTACATTCATTTGACAACAAACTTAAACCCGTATGACGTCGCTGTTCACGACTGCAAGAGTAAGTACTTTTTCTTTTCTATTCTTAAATTAGATTTTTCAAAAAAAAAGTCAGGGTTATATATAGCAGAATGTACGAAACAGCCTAAACAACCTTGAATATTTAAGTGTTGAAAGTTTGAAAATTGTAAATACTGCAGTTAATTAGCTATGAATTTTTCAAACAATACATAACTAAATCAGTTGTTTAAAAGTTTAGGAACAGAAAAAAATTTCTTGACTTCAGATTATCACATACAAAATAACGATAATATGGAAAGATTTAGAAGTTTTTCATTTTTCGTTTATTTTATCTGAGAATAGTGTTGGAATATTGGTGTAGGAAAATGAAGTATGAAAACTTACAGGCTTTGAATTCGAAAGATATAATCTAAAAAGAATAAAAGTAACCACTTTTCTATTCGTTTACCGTTGAAATGTGTAACTTAATTCGCCTAAATGGCTTTCTCTCAATATAAGAATTTTCTAGGGCCTTATTTTCTAACTAAAATATTATTTTAGGTTAATTTTAGTTCTCTTTTAGTTAGATCAATTTTAGTTATCCTTTTAAATATTATTTATTTCAAAATAAACTAAAATTAGATAAAATGTGGAAATTTCACTCGGTTTCATATGACTCCCAGAAAAGGAAATAATATCCGGCAGATTAGTCATCGATGTGGAATTGCAGTGTGTAATTTCGATTTAGATAGAACATTCTTTTCATACAATATTGCATTATTTGTAAGCCACAAAATTGTAACCAGTTCCTTTTGTCCTTTGGTAGTTATAATATTTATTGTGTTGCGTATGAATAACCGCTACATTTATTTCGAATGTCGCATATTTGAACATGGATGTTTCATTGATTTTTAAAACGAGAATCGGGAATATCTATTTGACAGGAATGAAGTATGTATTTCAAAGATTTCTTGGACGCTTTGTGAAATATCTGGAATTTACGGGAGATATTATCACTTAACACGTGATAATTTTCCTTACAAATAAAAACTTTCTATTTAAAGAACGGAAGGCGAAAGAATTTATATTAAAAAAAACATAATTTGTCTCTTGCCCTATTTTTAATGAACTTCTTGAAAACAGTGATACACTATTTATTTTATTATATTAATTATTACAAAGTTTGTTGTTACATAAAGTTCATTACATTTACGGTTACGTCCAACTTTGTAGATCGTTTTCTACCCGTTCAAATTATCGATATCAATTTTTTAACACTTCTTTTCAACATTTTCGTTACTGAATCACTAGCTCCACTGCACATATCAACTTCGGCGTTGATAAGTGTTTGTATCCTGTCGAACTAGAAAGCAACATTAAATTTAAACAATCGAAGACAATATTAGAAGCAAAATGAATATCCCAAATGCTCTGTAACAATAATGCATTCCAAATGTTTAAGATACTCGTATATGTTTAACATAATTGTTAAGTGATGTGTGCTTCTCTGTCACAAAATCCAAAGATGAATCCGAGCTGTCCCCAATAAACAAATTAATGCTTATGTATTGAAACTTAATATGTAATTTACGAAATTGCTTCTTAATTTTTATGTTGAGGACTTTTTTGACTAATTAAAAGTTACCAACTCTTCATCCTGATGCTTTTTCGACTTATTTGTTCAAAAATAGAAACCGGGGTCCATCTAAACTTCTCATAACATTGGAAAGATTAAGTTAGTTGTTTCTAAGGAAACCGCCTATTTTCTAAGGTAATTTAAGTTTACTAGGCTTGCGTATCCTTGTCCACCCTTCACAAACCTCGCATTTTTTTGTGTCCAGTGAACGCAAAATTTCTTACATATTTTGGCTAAAATACAGGTAGGCTGCGGCGACCATTGGTGCAAATGTAGACTACCTACGGGGTTGGGGATTATTTAAATACTTGTATTTGAAATAAGTATTTTAAATACATTTTGTATTTGAAACACATTTTGTATTTGAAACACTGCATTTTTGAGTTTTGAACGAGTGTTTTGGAGATGTATTTAAATACAAAAAATAGGTGTATATTAAAAAGTAAGTACTTAAAATACTTTAATAAAAATAAAATTTGTGGATCTTATTTTTGTTTTCATTTCAGAGTTCGTGGAAAATTAACCCAAATGTGCGTGAAGATTTTTTGTTTACTTTCGTTGATTTTTTGCTTTGATTATATTACTAAAAGTCATCTGAATGTAAATATAGTATAATGTTTGCAATACGTCTTTTCAAGGTTGGGCAGTATTGAAATACTCATATTTTAAATACTGCATTCTCTACAATCATTGAGAGCAGTTCGCCTCGATTAAATATGTGGAAGTAATTTGAAAAGTGCATGGTATACCTCTGGCTCGTATATTAATTGCTTAATCTGATTTTAATGTGTGTAATAACAATTATTATTATTATTATTATTATTATTATTATTATTATTATTATTATTATTATTATACCTACATATAGACATTTTTGATACCGTTTAATATTTGAAATTATATTATATATTTTAGTTATTGTTCAGAAATTTCAATGACTATCGATTACTTCTTCATTTTAATTGACAATTACAATATACAATTGTAATGTGTGCCAGGAAAGTCTCTCCTCACCGATCCTAATCAGAGCCTCATATTAAAAATTGCATTTATGTAAGTAGCAACCAGGGAAAGTGAAGGGGACAACACTACCAGCATCTATTGTGATTGTGGTGAGCACGCAATTTAAGTCTTCAAGCTGTAGCACCTCTACCAACATAATTTCCTTTGCAAGCAATCTCACCAGCAAGATGCCATTGCGGAGAGACTTTCTTGGCGCACTATATTTACTGTATTTTGAGTATTTCAAGTATTTTAGATACGTATGTATTAAGTGGTAATTTTGAGTAGATATTTAAATACTGAATTTAAAGGTTTTTGCCCAAACATGAATACTCACTTTCCACCACGGTTTTTAAAACCCTGTCGATCGGTGTGGATTGTGTTGCGAACAAAATCGGTTCGCAGCAGATTTTCCCGGGGTTATCTCAGTACTCCTGTCTCTCATTTCACTTTTGTTCCGTCATCATTCATATCCTGTCTTTATAATCATCTACCCATCAGAATCATTCACCCATTTTCAGGTATGGAATTTAACTAAATACTAGTGTAATATTAATTTAACAACTTACAACGAAACAAATGATGGAAAACATTGTCCCAAAATGTCTTTTGCAAGACCCAGGCCGCGACTGTAAAAATTAACTAGAGGTGCTACAGAATGACACAGACTTTCTTCTGGCAAATGTTTGTAATTTCCTTGGTGTGGTCAGGTTTTAAGGTCGGTTTTCTGGCCAGCTGCCAGCTACCATCGCCCAAAGAACGTATTTTTGACAAATTCTAAACATTTTGCTTTTCTAGAAGTACAACTGAATCATTACTTCAAAAATATTAAAGAAGAGTAAAAAGTCGCCCTAAATAGAAATTTTCATTGAAAAACTCGTAGTCGTTTTTAAGAAAATGGCGATTAAGCTTTACTGTAAATGCGAAATTAAAGCCTATTTTCACAGGAATCTATTGAGTTTTCGAAAAAATTTATTTGACGTCATTTGAAGCGCTTCTACTCACAAATCTAATAATGTATATAAATAGATGGAAATGTCCATTTTAACGGCGTAAGAGGTATTTCAAGAAAATTACATTTGGGTAATTTTTGAAAAAGCAAATGAATACACCAACATGACGTGATAATAAACAGTGCAGTTAGCATTATCTAATGGAAAAATTTGAAGAAATAATTTGGAGCCATATTTTAAAAAATGGTGTTTGGGCGTTTCTGAAAATGCAGAACTTCCTGATAATTTCTACGGAAAACTGTTGAGTTTTCGAGAAACCTTATTTGACATTATTTAAAGCGCGTGTGCTCAAAAATATAATAATGTGAAGAAATTGCCTCTAATGTAAATTTTACATACGTAAGAGACATGTTTAAAAAATCCATTTTTGAATTTTTTAAAAAAGAATAGAATACAGCAGTATAGTGTTTGTGTCACGTCGAAGGGTTTGTTTGGATCTAACCTTACTAGAAATGTAAAGAAAAAATTGGAGCCGATTCTGAGAAAATATTGTTTTTGTTATTTTTTAAAATTGCAAAAATTGCACGCACTATTGTCCGAAAGCTACTAAAATTTTCGAATAATGTACATAACCTAATTGAAAGAACTATTTGTGCACAACAAATTTGATTTGAAGAAAAAATCCATGTCTTCAATTTTTAGTTGTAGGAACACGCCGGAAAAAATTCAAACATTTTCAATTTCAGAGTTAACCGTGAAATTTTAACATATGCCAGCTTTATAAGTGTATTTTGCTCTTGTCCTACAAGAAATTTAAAGAAACAATTTGGGTTTGTTTTGGAGAAAATTTAGAAAATGTCCGGGGGCCTTCATGCGAAGTTCCCCCAAATTTTAAAGAATGTTTTTCAAAATTTCAAAGCATCAACCAGAGTCCGATTGACCTAGGATTCTTCTAGGAGGAAAAGATCATAATGTAGTTTTCGCGCTAGTAGGGTTCACAGACGGACGGACATCGGATGGACGCCGGACTGACGCCGGACTGACGCCGGACTGACGCCGGACTGACGCCGGACTGACGCCGGACTGACGCCGGACTGACGCCGGACTGACGCCGGACTGACGCCGGACTGACGCCGGACTGACGCCGGACTGACGCCGGACTGACGCCGGACTGACATCTGACAAACGGACTGAAATCTGACGGGAACTGACGTTTTGTTACCAATGGTTTTTTCGCCATCAAGGAGCCATAAAACAGGGATTCTGACTACACCACGTGTTAGATTTTTTCTCTTAATTTAGCCACTGGTTTTATGCACTATTTTGCCACCAGAGCCCGGCAATGAATGTTTTTCTGCCGAAAATCCGCCGTTTTTTGAGCAGCATTAGATAACTTTCTCAATACTACGTATATTACTCCGTATCTACGTACGCATACGAGAAAGTAAGAAAGATAATTCGTACATTCCAGTTTTACTAGGTTAATTTATTACTTCTTAAAAAACTAAAAGGATGGCAAGGATGATTTCTGAACTTCAAACATTTAAAAACGTACAAAAAATAGAGACTATAATTGGTTGGAGATAAGCAGTTACCTTTCGCCAGTAAACTTTCCCTCCTAGGATTCGAAAAAAGCAGCTCCAGAATTACGCAATTTTGTCCATGCACCAAATCACACACGCCAACACACCCAACCAACAAAACAAATAGAGAGCGTAAATGTAAATATGAAATCGCGAGAGTGCACTGTTCTAACCCGGACGCTTCTTGTATTATTTACGGGTACTTTGCGGTCTTGGCCACCCGCTGTGCAAGCCAGCGCAGCGCCGCGACCGCAACCGAGCGCATTCGGTGTCTGTGCACTGGGCCACCACCAACCCGCTGTTGCGACTCAAACGCACGCGGTGGTGGGGGTGGTGGTGATGTTGCGACTCGAACGCACGCGTTGTTGTTGTTGTTGTTGTTGTTGTTGTTGTTGTTGGTGGTGGTGGTGGTGGTGGTGGTGGTGGTGGTGGGTGATCATATTCGATCGCACGCGGTAGTGATGTTGTTGTTGTTGTTGGTGGTGATGTTGTTGGTGGTGGTGATGTTAATGTTGTTGTTGTTGGTGGTGGTGGTGGTGATGTTGTTGTTGTGGTTGTTGTTGTGGTGGTGGTGGTCACGTTGCTGTGGTTTTAGTGATGATGGTGATGATGTAGATGTTGCTGTGATTCTGAAGTTGTGGTTGTGGTGATGGTGGTGGTGGTGGTGGTGATGCTGTTACTGTTGCGGTGATGGTGGTTGCGGAGGAGGCGGCAGAGACGAAGGTAGCGGAGTCAGGACCCCCGATTGTGGTAGAAACGACAATGGCGTCGGTAATGGTGAACGTTGAAAAAGTGCTGATGAGGTGGCGCAGGAGAGAGAGAGTCGGGAGTGGTGACAGCTATGGAGGAGAAATAGGCGGTGGCGATGGTGATGATGGTGGAGGAGGCAAGAGAGGCAATGTTGGCGTTGGTGTAGGTTCTGGTGGAAACTGACGGTGACAAAGGGAAAGTTGCAATCACGAACCTAGTGGTAGCGGTGGTAGTAGTACCAATGGTGATGAGAGTAGTGGAAACTGCTGTGATAGTTGTCGCTGTGGGGAAGATGGCAGAAGCCAATACAGAGGCGTCGGTGACAAATGAAAGTGGTGGGGGGTGACGGCTATGAAGGTGATGGTGGCGGAGGCAAGAGCGGTGACTGCGGTGAAGGCGACAGAAGCGGTGATAATGATAGAACGATGGAGAAGAAAGCGCCGATGTTGGAAGCGGTGGGGGCAAGATCGGGGGCTGTGACAGCGGGAAGTTAGAGAGGAGAAGTTACCGTTGGTTGTGGTTGTTTGTTTGTTTGTTAGTGATTCCGGGCACATCATCTACTGAGGTCATTAGTTTTGTAAGTGTACTGCATGTTTTTCATCGGGAGGTTGCGTCTTCCCCCGCTGGATGACGAGATCCGGCGCCGACCTACTAGCGAGGTTTCCCTCAACCAGGTATCTCCACCCTGCGGGGCACCCTCCCCAGCCTGGACCAGTTCTAGGCCCCCGACCGGTCTCCCAGCTTGTGTGGTGTAAGTTAGTGTAGTGCATGTTAGTGTAAGTGTGTGTGTGTAAGGGGCGAGGATATGACAAAGAAGAGGAAGGAAAGATTGCTTGTGGTCCGTGACCCGTTTGTTAGAATACTGCTTCTGCATTCGCCTGGTATTGATCAACGAAACCAAGGAAAACTACCGATCGGAGCAGCTGGCCGCTAGAATTCTCCTCCAGACAGCGACTGAATTCGACCTAGCCAACAAGCTAGTGTTCAAAATATTGTCATTGTTGGCACTCGAACTTAGAACCTCCCGGTAAGAGGCACTGCAGTGGCATCAGCTGACGCTCTGAGCCACCTCTCCCAGTCGTTGGCGGTGGTGATGAAGGGGAATGGAAGGCGGTGGTGAAGTTGGTGGTGGCAAGTGTGACGTCTGCATCGAAAGAGGCGGAGGCTAAAGTGATGAAAGTGGTGGTAGCGGTGACAATAGAACAGGTGGCGGCGAGGCGGCAGGGGTGGTGGAACCTGCGGTGATTGATGCGACTGTGTGGAAGGTGGCATAGGCCGAGACTGGCCCCATGGTGGCAATGGTGAAGGTGGAGGTGGCGGCGCGGATTCGTGGTTGCATTGGCGGCGGCACTGGTGGTGGTGGTGATGGTGGTGATGGTGGTGGTGGTGATGGTGGTGGTGATGGTGGTGGTGGTGGTGATGGTGGTGGTGGTGGTGGTGGTGGTGGTGGTGGTGATGGTGGTGGTGGTGGTGGTGGTGGTGGTGGTGGTGGTGGTGATGGTGGTGGTGGTGATGGTGGTGGTGATGGTGGTGGTGGTGGTGATGGTGGTGGTGGTGGTGGTGATGGTGGTGGTGGTGGTGGTGGTGGTGGTGGTGGTGGTGGTGGCGGCGGCGGCTACTCTCGAAAGTGGGCTGGGGTGCGGCGCGGTTTTGACGTATTTTGTGTACATATCGGGCTGCAGAACGAGTCAATTTCGGGTTATGAAATTGCAGCGCCTGCCGCCCCCACAGAACCTTCGAGAGAAGCCGCCGGCTGTTTGCAAACGTTCGCGAGTTAATTAAGGTGAAAATATCACGAACGTAATGAGAGGGGATCGGTGGGATTTTCGAATTTCCTTGTTTTTAATTTAGCTGCGATCTTTCTATACAGGTGTTGTCTGTTGACCGAAACCCGACCTGTTCTTAATTAAACTTGAATCCCATTTGTTTGTTTCTATTGTTTGTATTTACGTGTTGAGCCTTTTTTATTGAGCATTTAATTTCGATGTATTATTTGGAAGTATCTCTTTTGAATTCTTTGTTGTTTAACGTGTATAATTTTGACATGTTTTACTTGAAGGACTGAAACTTCTAAGTTCTCAGCAATTATCCACTCACGTTAATCTCAACTCTGTAATACGATAAATGTATTATACGTGTGATAATATCTCCCTGATTGTGGAAACTCTCATTGCGCGTCCATACACTCACCCTTTGTAACATATCACTGCTACATTTTTCTGACGTGAGCAATTTCACTTAATCATGGTTAACACAAATTCGAGATTATCGGAATGTGGCGATCGGCTTATACGTAACGATATTGCCATCTAGGAATGTCGGAATGCGTCCAGGCAAAGCTTCAACTGCGGAGTTATTTTCCAACGCTATGTGTGAATTCAAAGTATTTACATTAATTCATTATCAAGTTGAATTAAATCAACGGGTTAACGCAATTAAAAGAGTCGTGTCACGTTAGCTCTCTATTTAAATTGTTGATGTGTAGTCATTGTTCCTACTAGGAAGTAGTGAGGAGATTGTGAAGAAAATTCCATTTCTCATGAATTGGTTGTCATTAATGCACTTTAAACCATGAGAATCATCATCAGTGCAGCGTTTAGATGGTCAATTTTCCCTATTTAGTGCCTCCAGAATTCATTTATTGTATTTGTTTAAGTAAGTGCGTGAGTAAGTAAACCCGTATGCAAGCAGAAACAAAAGTGATACTCCTCGCTTCCTCAGGCTGTTGCGAAGCCTCGCTCACCCCCTTTCCTCTTTTCTGCCACACTACTTCATCTAATCCAAACCCTTAGTCTTCGTTGCCACGAAACAACGCATTTCAATGGCTTACAGGGCGTGCGTTGGAATTCTTTTATTTAAACCAGCCATAACGCAGCGCCCATGTGTAGCCATGATAAACGGCCCCTGAGAAAAACTCATCGTTGTGGTCGCCATGACTTGTTTATTTCAGTCTTAATTGATATGGGTCAGTCAATCTTTCCGAACTGCCGGGCACTGCGCCGCTGCGCTTTGCGTATCACAACATACCCTCTTTCTGTTGATGGGCTATAGGTCGTGCGTTGGAATTTAAGTATTGATACTATCCAGAAGACAAGCGCCTGTGCTAATTCCTCTTCTGAGAAAAGCCATTTTTGTCATCTCTTGTTTATGTTATTTATTTATTTTACGCCAAATCAGTTAAAAACTGTGTGTGGCGTGCTACGGGGAGAAGTGAAATCTGTTCACGTTTTCATAATTTTCTGATCCCTACCCTTAAGTCGTGTACTACTTGAATTTTGAATACAGAAATAAACGAGCGTTTTTTGCAAGAATTGTTAAAATATTCGCTCTTATCCTCTCTTATCCCTCATCACGTCATTCGTGAAAGAATAACACTTCCTACCGCGACAACATGGAGAAAGATAATTTGAATAACTATATTTCCCACTGAATTCAAGAAGACGTGCACAGATAATGAAGTTACATTTATGTCCAGAAGCCAAACAAGGGGGCCATCCCCTCACTGTTAGAAATAAATATTACTTTCCTTTTGATGTTCAGTATAGTCTCTAATTCTATAGAAACAGTTACACAGAAGAAACGACTTTATTTGGTATTAAAACTCTTCTATCAAATTTAATAGTTTAATGTCACCTGGCAAAGTGTTGTAAAATAATGTACACGTATTGTATGTAATTTTTTGGTAGTGCACTGTTGATACAGGAATGAATGCGTGCTCTGTCTTGGGTCATAGGTCGCGCGTTGGAATTTGAGTGTTTAAACTATCCCAGGTACAAGCGCATATGTGTTTCCTTGATAATTGCGGCCCTGAGAAAATCCATTTTTTCATGCCTTGTTTATTTGTGTCGTTTCCTCAAACCACCCTCCTTGCTTTGGACCCGCTTAAAGAAAGGCCACTCTTTCAGTTCCTTTGATATTCCTCATTCTTTTTACATGCAGCACAAACATCTGCTTTGTGACTGTAGCATCGTGATATTTTATTACGATGGATGTGTGTTACATCGCATTATATTAAATCCGGTTGTGTTTTCTAAGATTTCCGGCTATGCTTTTTTTCATGTAGATTCTTAAACAATAATTGTCAGTTGCCAGAAGTTCAAGTTCACTCAGCCGACTGGAGATTCAGCAACAATAATGTGAATGCGGTGCGTACTTCAGTATTTGAAATTTTACGTATTGTACAAATATTCAAAATTAAAGATATGTGCACTTTAGGCTAGTAGTTATTTGATACACAGCAAATTAAATGTTTGCGGAGTACACGCCTTTGTCCCCCACTTCTTACGCTCCGCCATGGGTTGCTGCCCCGGAATACCAATACTTTTAGCCTTGGTACGTAAATAACTATTATGGAATGATTCTTCTTCTTGAAACGAAGGACACTGGAGGCGGTAGTCCTAGACACTTCCTATCAAATGTGAATTATAATGCTTATGTGTCTTTTCGTTCCACACAGAAATCTCTAACTGATTTTTCTGCGTTCCGATTTATTGTCACACTTGATCACTAAGCACAAAAGCAGAAAGAGAAACTTATAGATAGATGGTAAAATCTCAATTTTATGGTGCTTTATATTATATTATTATGGTTCTTCAAAAATAACCTAAAATCAAGATTTAACATATTTTTATTTTTTAACTTTAATATCATAATCTGAAGAAATACACTTATATCTGTTGATTGATGGGTCTCTACAGTTAATCTAAAAATAAAAAATGATCATCTCTTGCCAATATTTCTAATTTAATTCTGTCACAAGATGAAGCACTTCCAATGTATATCACATCTTCTATGGGTAGATCGCCTCACCCATCTTCACAGACGATGACTGCTAGGAAAAAACAGAGGCAAAGAAAATCAAAGATAAGAAACAAGCAAAAATGAAATGAAGGATATACAAATCAAATAAAACTAAAAAGATAGTTCCATGTCGCACTATTGCCAATTGTACGTGAATTTTCTAAATTAAAAGAAAGATTAAAAATGCTGTAAAAACGTGTACATAAGACTACAATATTTGATTAGAAAATAACAGTTTGTGTATATACGCAATTGAAACATTACACATACTTTCATTTTGCTCTAGGGTTAAATTACAAAAATGAGAGTTTTCAGTATGTTGCCCCGATCCTTTCAATTGTCAGATAGAACTATCTTGTTCCTAGCCCTTCAATTTCTGTGCTTTCTTTTATTCTTTTTATAACGCGAAGCTCTTGGTTTGGAGAAGAAATCTCACGAGACACTTGTATAAAAGAAGGATTGTGCGCGCAAAGGCGGGGGTTGATCCTCCTTCCCCAAAGGCGCCTTTGGCGGCGCACGCACGGCCCACGCAAGTGCAGGAGGTCGCGCCTTGAAATTCATGAAATTCGATCCGCAATCGGCGCTCCCTGCTTCGCGTGCCGTCACGCCCCCGCCCCCACCGCCTTCACCACCGTCAGCCTCACTGCCGCCCCTGCCACTGCCCATCCCACCGCCCATCCCACCGCCCCTGCCACCGCCCCTGCCACCGCCCCTGCCACCGCCCCTGCCACCGCCCCTGCCACCGCCCCTGCCACCGCCCCTGCCACCGCCCCCGCGGCCGTACCCGCCGCCCCCTGCCCTCGCCGCAACACGCCCCGCCCCCGCCGCCACCCCCGCCGCCACCCTCGCTGCCGCCCCGCCCCCGCCGCCGCCGCCCCCGCCACCCCCGCCGCCGCCCTCGCCGCCCCCGCCGCCGCCCCCGCCGCCGCCCCCGCCGCCGCCCCAGCCGCCGGCTCCCCGCCACCTTCCTCTGCCGTTCATCGCATACTGGTTTATCACTTCCTCGCTCAACGTTCCCACTCTCTCTCTCTCACTCTCTTTCTCTCTATCACTCTCTGGCTCATTGCTCTCTCATTCATCGCGTCGCTCTCCCAATTCACATTCAGCCCCTTCTCACCCTATCATCGCTTTCGATTTCTCTTTCGCTTTTATGTTCTTCTGGCTCTTGTTGTCTCTTACTCTATTCTTCTCATTGCTCTCATTGTCTTCTCCATCTCACGTTCTTCTCACTCTCGTCTTCTCCTTGCTTTTGCTCTTTTCGTCTCCGTCTTGTCTGCGTTTACATCTGTGGCTCACGTTTCCGTGTCATCTCACTATTCGGGGCATCGCCGTTTCTATCTGAATCGGATAAAACCAGACCAACCATCTCCAGTGCATAATCTACGAAATTCGCAGTTTTCTAGCGTACGATTCTCTTCTTACGAAGAATTCGTAAGGCGAGAAAGTAAAAAGCTCACCAGTCCTTTCCGTTTCTATTAATTGATCCTTTTTTTCCCACCCTGTTATCTATTTACCGCTCTGTTATCAATTTTGACATTATTCCCCTCGTTTTTACTCTAGATATTGCAGTTATTCTATTAATTCTGATTATCTCTCAATTCATTTTTCTGTTAAAATTAATCCGTCGCTACCATGCCAATTTTTATTCCAGCCATATTTAAACCAAAACCCACCCTTGTGTACACAATCATATGCCACCTAGAGATCTCTTCTATTCTTTTAGTCATGACTGTACCGTCACATCTCTTATTACCATTTCGGACACCTGTCTCCGTTTCTCACGTAGTGACGTCCGTCTTCCATCTCACATTCTATAGCTCTTTCAGCAGTTAGTTTTAGTGCGGACTCGTGTGGTGACATTGATGACACATTCGTTCTTAACGGCCAACGTCTTTTTCAGACCTTTGATGGCAGTCCACCATGCGCTGTTGGTGCCCGCCTCGGTCTCTGATTAAAGGCCAACCAGTGTTCAAGTTGACGAGTCACAAGGACACCTCCCGCCACTGATATCTAGATGATGGTGAAAATAGCCTAACTATGAAGGATTATTCATTAGCATTTTGGTCATTCAAAACAAGAACTCAAAAGGTAACAGTTGCATTCTATTGTAATAAACTCAGCGTATGATACTTCATTCTCACCCAGGCCTGACCGACTTTATGATCCAGCCAAGATTGACATTCATAACTTCCGTGAAGTCTCTTTCTACGACTAAACATCAAAGGTACAAAATTGTAACTAGACACAAGAGAAATATCGTAGGCATAGACTTCTCTTATATATGAAGAGAACAGAAAATGCTATGAAAATATTGTTCACAAATGGAATGTATCAGAATGGAACGTTTGTTCTTAAGGTAACTTAGAAGTCTTTACTCGATTAGTTTGGAAAAGAAAACAAATGATAGTTTACTATAATTAGTTTTTCTTTATTACACATATTGTCTTACAATATTATGTTTTTTTTACAAATTGTAATGTAGAAATGCGATAGGAAATGCAGTGCAGTGTATGGTATTAAGGAAAAGAGAAAATTTAAATTCCTTAGTGTAATAAGATGCAGTGAAATTACGACGATAAACTTTACAACATACTTTAGGCTACTACTAGAGATGCAACATCAGTGTTGATGTTTTCAAAACACCGAAGCATTTTTGAACATCGATATTTTAAACAACTGTATTTTACAGTCGATGTTTTCTAACTTCGATGTTAAATGTTCTATGTTTTTACGTTTATTGCGCTTTATTTGTGAATGAAAAAGTTTAATAATAACTTTTTGTTAAAAATTAAAATATTAAATAAGTGAGAATACTCTTGTCAGTTCATACGAACGAAGCAAATGCTGCTCGTAGTACCTTCGTTAAGTAGACTATCTCTCCCCCCAAAAATAACCACGATATTCTGTTATTTTCGACGCTTTTCCTCGTATGTCGCTCGCGGAGAGGCGATCACAGCATGCACCGTAGGGGTAAGGTCTCCTCCTGCTTTCCGTACCCATCTTCAGCGAAAGAAGTTCTAACTTCTAACCCTCTTGAAATGGCCCTGAGCAATGAGATTCAATTTATTGCATTGTTATTAGTATTTTATTTTATTTATTACTATTATTGTTGTTAGTTATTGCTGTTATTATCATTATTATTGCCAGTATTTTGCCGTACTCTATTTTTGTATTGTATTGCAAAGATTTTCTTTGCTTTTTAATAGTTTGAAAATAGCTGCCATTAGGTCATATCCAATCACTAACAAAATAGATCTGCCTATCTATCTGCCTGTCTAACTGTATATCTATCTATCTATGTCTATCTATCTATCTGCCTGTCTGTCTATCTATCTATCTGTCTATCTGTCTATTTATCTATCTATCTGTCTATCTGTCTATTTATCTATCTATCTGTCTGTCTGTCTGTCTGTCTGTGTATGTATCTATGTATCTAGCTATACGTTGAAAGTAGAATAGTTGCGCTCCTTCCCCCATTCGATGTCGCTCGTGGCGCCCTCGCAGGCGTGCGCTGCGCCGCGCCGGTCCCTTCCTCTGCTCCATCTCCGGCCTTCCGTCCGACGTCGCTCTGCTCGATGGGAAGTGCTCGCGCCGCGCGATGCCCCTGGAATCGCTGTTTTCGCGCTTCAAAGGGCGGATGCCGGGCGCGTCCCTCCCCTAAAGAAATCGTCGGTCGCCTTCAAAAGACCTCAAATGGGGCAGGGCTGTCGACTCAGGTTGAAAGTTCACGCGTCTCTGTGGACGTCGCAGACCGTGTGGCCGTGCTCTTCTTTCTCTTTGTTTCCGCGAAATGAGGTTTTCCAATTTGTGCGGTTGAAGATGCGATCTAGTGGTTTTATTTTCGCTTTTATGTCGGTTTACGTCTTATAGAATAGAGTATTGAGAAGACGTCTCTCTCTCTTTATTTTACAGTATAATAATATTGTGTGGTCTAATGAAAATATAGTACGCCGAAGGAAACAATACTCGTATGTAGAAAGTATTTTGGTCAGTGAAAATATTCTTGAGAATGTTAAGATTTTTTATTTGTGTATTTTTTAATTTCCTTTAGATTATCTTCCTTAATGTGTGTGTTCCTTTTAATTAATTTTAAGGTTTTATATTTTTTGTTAAAATGTTTTTAGTGCTGTAATTGTGTCTGTTTACATGGTCATAACTGCTTTAAAATTTAATGAATAGTTTCAATTCGAGGAGCGGAATGAATAGTTTAAAAAAATATTGTTCAAAATTTTAAAAACATTCATATTAATGAGCTTATTATTTTTCAACTAGTCTCATAACTATTCGAAATGTCTCACCAACAATTTTCTGAGTGATCTTTGCTGCATATCTTACCTTATTATATGGGAGAGAATGTATTATCTTATCCTCTTAGCGGGGGGGGGGAGTAATTTTACCGCATGCTAAGTGTGCTCATACTTTTTGCGCTTTTTCGTAATCTAAGGACATTGTTGGAGCTATATTGATGTTTGCAACTTTTAACTCGCCACATTTTTGTTAGTTGGGTCAATGTTAGAGCACCCTCCCCCATGCCGCTGCATCACCGGGTGGTCCTTGCAAATTTCTAGTAATTGGTTGTGAATCCCCCAAAATGAATGAGACTTATTAATTTGAAGTTACCATTAAAGAAATATTTTTAAGTTTCATCTGCCAAAACTTCTTCTCTTCTATTCATCACAGCCGCGTGTTATGCATCACGTGTAGCTGCGTGTTATTCGCATCAAATTCCGTGAAATGAGAATGTGCGTGCCGGAGGTAGAGTCGTTTAAGAACCGGATGTTTAATGATATGCTTCAGGTGGCAATCTCCTAATTAATATTCATTAGTAGCTAAATTTACTGAGGCTCTCTTTACCCGAGGCATAATTTAAGTGTTTCCGCTACAAATTTTGTTACACGAATCTGCATTGCGTCATTCTTCGGCGAAATTACTACCCCATGCACGTCATTGAGTTCCAATAACTTGTCGTTTCTACAACACATGTTTGAAGATTTTGTATGTAAAACTTAACCTCCCACTATCTTGAAAAAAAAATCTTTCATTTAGGAATCACGCTCTTATGAGTGCCATTGTTTGAGTGTAATTTATGAGTAATAAAAATATCAATATATTTAGAAAAGGGTTCTGTAATCTAATTAGTATATTATGTGTACAATCGTTATACATGTTTTGAAGTCAGGAATATTAACGAAACACAATTAATTTAGAAAGCACTTTCAATAAGTTTTAATTATCACGATTTTAGATTGACTACTCATTTGCAAATAGCGTATTATGGCAGCAAATCAGATGTTAATACTTTAAGTTTAGTCATCCACTGCCTGAGGGAGAACATTATTTTCAGGTATAGTTTCACTGGTGTTCTTCGAAAGGGTATTTGTTTCGCATCTATCTATATTAATAATTTTGCCAGAATAATTTGTTTTTAAAATGTTATTTTATGTCTGAGTTATTTTAATCTGACAGAACATTAATTTGCTTTTCCGTCATAGTCAATGTAAATTACAGATTATTATATCTAAGAATTATGATTATACATAGAGATTCTTCTCCTTTTAGCATCATACTTCTCAACATTTAAGTATAAGGAAGTATAAGGAACGGCTCGTATAGCTTTCCTGGAATAGCAAATCGTGAATGTTTGTGTGAATTAATGATAATAATTTGCCTTACTCCATTACCATTACTTCATTATACGATGATGCGGGTGAAGCATCCAAGATTATTACATTTGCGCAGAATTGGTTTTATTGCAGCATTTTCGTATTGATACTGGTTACTTTCTACACCGCAGTAGAGCATCTCTTAAACTACACAGCAGAGTGTAGGGGTCGCGTTGACAGTGAAATGATGCTTTGTATTAACCTGAAGACCTTCGTCCTAGTTTCGTAGTGTCATCAACTTTCTTTAACAGTTATACTGAATAATTAAATAAATTAAAATAACCATATATTGTATTCTAACACAATTTGGGGCTATTTGATTCTAGGGAGAAAGAATGTGAGGACCTTCTCAGACACACACATACAAATACTCTTGACGAACGTCCATATCCAAGGGAAATCGAATTGACTTTTCGGTTTGAGGCGCTGAGTCTGTGTGCGCTATTAGCATCTCTACCTTCCAGATCGGCTATTAAGAGAAATTTTAACTTACAAACGTAGCGTAGAGTTCTCCGCCGCTACCTTCATGTTATTTAGGACGGCAATGTCGTACTACTTTGATGAATATCACTTCTGTTCCGGTAAAGTAAATATTCAGAGTCATTTTCTAAGGGGACTGAATAAAATTATTTCATTAAGTAAATACGAGTACGTATTTCTGATCCCATTCTTTATCACTCTTGGTGGGTTTTAATTTATGGGCAAAAGATATAAAAATTGCTTTATAGAACGATGGCCGAACCTCCTCTCCTGTTGCTGCGAAATCTGTGTATCAACATCCTGGTAATACAGAAGAAAAGGCAAAGTAGAAATGCTTTTTCTCAGAAATGGCGCAAGCTATTAATCTATAAAATTAGAAACGAAGACATGAGAAAATAATTTTGGATTAGTAGTGAACAAGGCAAACTAAAAGCTTATCTAAAGAACTGTGTACATAATCTGCAAAGAATGGAGAGCGAAAAATTGCCCAAGTGTGATTATTAATTTTTTGAATGAAAAAAGAGAAATTAGAAAACTAAAGAAAATATGGTCTCCTTATGGCAACATATAACTTATTAGCTTAATTCGTGCGGTTGGCGATTTTTAAATAAATAAAAAAGTTTGCTTATGCTGACAAACATGAAGATTCCTGGATATCCTCAAGAGTGCTTGCAACGTTCAATATTGAATTTTTTTTTGTGAAATTTATTGAATACAATTCTTTGGTTGTGAGATGCATAAAAATTCTTAGGTAGTTAAAATATGTTTCAAGTAATAACACACTGCAAATTTTAGAATTTCGTTGCTGTTGTTTTTTATAAGAAAATGTAATATTTCGGCTGACATTCACTGACTCTAGTGACTTTAATGTGGTATAATATTCATAATTTTCCTATATATTTATTTCTTAAAATAATAAAGAAATATTAGTAAATTGTTATTTAGTGTTATTTATTTTCCAATATAACAATTTATCACATCACTTTTCTTCTATTTGAAATGTCTTATTGAAGCATTTTTTGGGTTCAACTTAAACAACCTTACACTTTATTTAAATGCAGCTTTGAACATTTGAGAAATGTTTGAATTTTCGACAATTAAACGCAAAAATAAACAAAAACTATTTTTGGGTTATCAAATTATTGTAAGTAATGATGGATATTCATTAATGTCACCAATTTCCCCACATTCAATAACCTACTTCCTTTAAATAATAACATGCCGTGTTAAAGCAAAGGAGTTGTACGAAGAGAGAATTTCGCTATAAGCAAGTTCCAGTTCAGCGACCACCTTTCGCTGTTTGTTTACTCTTTCCGCATCGCATTCCGATATCGGAGAACGTTGTCACATCGAATGCAGAGGTCCTGCGTCCCGCAGCCCCACTCCCTCAGGGCAGGATCGCAAACACGTATTAGAAAGTATTCGAATTTATGGGTGGAGAGGAGCCTTCTGCTTCCCCTCGCCCTTCCGACCTCGCGCGAAGTATTTCAAACACGACGTCCGGGCCGCGCCTCAACTTCCTGTCCCGGCCGCAAAGTCGTTCTGAGAGTGGAGTTGGCGGCCTGCCGCGCATACGGCGGCGTCGATAGTAGCCCTTTCGAGTTATGGACAATCGATTAGCGAACGTCTCGAAGTTACGGCCTGGCGAGTAGCCCGCCGACGCCCCCACCGCCGCGTTTCCCCCACCTCCCCGCTGCTTTTCGTCCTCTTAACCTGCGCCATCCCCGGCTGCCCCCCCCCCCGATCCCACCCGGTTCTCCACCGTTCCGCCCCCGTCACCGGCCCTATCACCGCTCCTGTCACCGCTCCTGTCACCGCTCCTGTCACCGCCCCCGTCACCGCCCCCGTCACCGCCCCCGTCACCGCCCCGTCACCGCCCCCGTCACCGCCCCCGCCACCGCCCCCGTCACCGCCCCCGTCACCGCCCCCGTCACCGCCCCCGTCACCGCCCCCGTCACCGCCCCCGTCACCGCCCCCGTCACCGCCCCCGTCACCGCCCCCGTCACCGCCCCCGTCACCGCCCCCGTCACCGCCCCCGTCACCGCCCCCGTCACCTCAACATGGTCACCACCGTGGCTCCCATTGTGGCCCTCACCGTCGTCGCCACCGTCGCCGCAACTGTCGCCGCCACCGTAGTCGTCTCTGTCGCCGCCGCCCTCGCCTCCAGCCCCGCGGCACCGTCCGTGCTTTATGCAGGCCGTTAGCGCAAAGTGTCTTTCGTCGCGGCTAGCCAATCAAGATGCTCGCGTAGGCTGATAGCCAAATGGGTTGGCGTAGGAGGGCAGGGTTGTTAGTCGTAAATTGATGATGTAAATTTATGAAATATGAGATTTGTTGAGGGCAGCTGAATGTTGGAGACAAGCCTGTTCTGAAATTCATTTTATTAATATTTGCTGTGGAATCTAACCACACCCGCTCGAGGCAGGATCGCGGAAATATGAAAAGCTACAATGCAGCGGTTTGCGTATAAAATGGTTGCAAACCGGACATATTACACAAAGAATTTAATTAAAATGCAATTGACAGAACAAACGCTCACGTTGAAAGAGAACTAAATATAAGTATTTACCTGTACAATATTTTATTATATATTTACATTAAAAAAGCCCAAAATATTTCCGACCTTAAATAAATTATTCAAGTGTACATTGAAAGGCCATTAAATTGTCAATCTTCCAGAAATTCGTCTAAAAAAGGTTTTAAGAAAGACATTTTTACTTTCGTTAATATTTTAAATGTTATTATTTGCGTCATAACATATTGATTTTCAAATATTTTGAAAATGATAACTTGTGGAAAAGTATAAAATGTATATTTAAGCATACATGGATTACCATTTATACAACGATTGAAATGTTTTCTTTTGTTTCAGGTACGTGAATTTTTCCACGAGTTTGGCTTGTTTTGGAAGAAGAAAATTATTTGAATATTTCCAAAAAATTTAAATAGATGAGACATCCAGTTATCAGATATGAAAATTTTCCTTCAATAACATCGATCAGGAAACAGAGGTATTGTCAAATTTTAAACATTAACTGAAGGATTATCCTCTTACCGTAAGCGAGTTCAAACGTATTAACAACCTACTTGCTGGAAAGAGACTATTCCAATACGTTAAATTATATAAAAACACACCCATCAAGAAATGATTAATTAAAGTTTACTTTATTCTTCGGGTGCTTTAAATTTTTTAATAAATGTAAGAATATATTAACGACGTCACTATTGTTTGTAAATTTTGTAAGTTTAGAAATCTGAAAGAAATTTAAAGGTTGTGTAAAAGGCTATTCTATATAGTATATATAATCTAATAGATATGTATGAAAATAACATTATATAAAATAATATTACCCTGATAATTTGAATCTGAAAGTAAAAAAGTTGGATATATTTTATACGTCGATATATTGACTTAGAAATCGCAGTTTTTCTCCTTTTTATATTTTACGTGGGCCACCCGCGTGCCAGGCGAGCATTCTATCACAAAATATCCAACGCTCTGGAACATTTTACATATTTAAATACAACAATGTTATTCACTTAAACGTATAAATGAGCAATTCGACTGATCTATGCAAAAACACATTATGATAAAAAACAATTGTATTGAGATAAGGAAGTTTTAATATTTTCGTTGACCCTAATTGTGCAGATATATGGTTTAAAACAAGAATATTTTACTGTTTGATCTTTCAAAGATGTTGATAAATAAGTCTGATTTAAATATGCATCTGTACGCAACATCTCAGAGAATATGCAACAGTGCATACATCGCATTTTTGAAAAGAATGTTGGTAACAGCATTTTGACATGGGGTAGTTACATTCTCTTTACTTTAAATAAATATTATCATTAAAATAAATAAAGAAATAAGTAAATAAATAAATAAGGATATAAATAAATAAGGAAATAAATATTCCATATGCAGCAATGGATTATCCTTAGGAGATTACCCCAACTGTTTTTCCCAACCTTTTAATTAAATAATACCAGTGCGTAAGCGGCCTAATCTTGTGGTCAGAAAAGGCAGCGCGTTGAGATGGAGAACCAGGAATGTGTCATCGTGATGGCCCTTAGAAGCAGATTTTCTCTGGGAGGACGGAAGCCAGGAAAACCGATGAAATTTTTCAAAAAGAATTTCTACTTCGTAAGAGAAGAGTACGCTCTCAGCTCTATTTATTTATTTA
>BLKR01005713.1:0-70000 GCA_011170035.1 Teleogryllus occipitalis | reverse complement strand
CACCCTTCTCCCGTTCTCCGGACTCGTACGATTCTCGTTCCAGTCCAAATCTTTCTCACCTACGCTCCGCTCTTCCTGGGGTCGTCTTTCTTCCGCGTCTCGTACAAGTTGGTTCGCGCTTCCAGCCTCGAATAATTAATGTTGCTGAAGTTATGCTTTAAATGCTCGGCCTACCTACCACACATTGTGCGTGTGTGGTCTCAGCGTGCAATATGAGATGCTGGATTTAGTTAATGTCCTTCTGCGCGAATTTTACAAATTTGAAATTATTTCGAAGTTAAACAGTCGCTTCACTTGCTCTCTCAAATATTGTGAATGTTAGTGCGAAGAATGTTCGTGCACTCCACTTCTCAATTATATCACTCTCGTTGATACGCTTCTCAAGCTAACTTTTAACTACCAAGTTAAAATAAACTCCTATGCTATCAAGTTACAATCGCCTTCACAACTCAGTCTAGTCGCCATCGCTGCTGCAATCAAAAGAGAGCTCAGTCTAGTCGCCGTCGCTGCTGCAATCATAGAGAGCTCCTCCGAGGCGCGCCGCGATACTTATGGTACTCGCGCCTGGGGAAATTTTTGGAGGGGTGAATATTCTCCTCTTTTCGTGACCTCCCGGAAAAACATTATTCGCTAGTTCGGGCGTCATAGTTCGGAAAGCTGTGGGTAGATGGCGCGTTTACAAGCCATCGCTCCGCCGCGTACCCTACTCCTCTCTGTTCGTGGGCTTCTTTTCGTAGCTGATGGAGGCGTTATGGGGTTGTGTAATCCCATGACGTCACAATACACAATTGACACTTTTTCTGGAGTTGCGTACATTATTTTTATTTTCTCACCTTACAATGTAGAAAAGAAAGCCGAGCAGACACGAATAAAACAAAACAACTGTACCGATTAGCAGAAAAGACCACAGTACGATCAATAGTGGGAAAGATCTGGAGTGACAGGATAAGATATCAAGGTATAAGAAACAAGATGAAAATAAATATTACCAAATTTGCGAAATAAGGGAAAAAAGAATGGAATAATCACATGACACGAATGAGTACTGAGAGATTGGTGAAGAGAACCAAGTATATGATAGTATTAGAAATGAGGAACCCTGCAAAAGATGAAGGCAAATGCAGTCAATATTTGGTCATTCCCCCAAATCAAGCGTGAAGAAGTCTACTACAAACTACATAGAAGAAGGAGGAGGCGGAGGAGGAGGAGGAGGAGGGGGAAGAGGAGGAAGAGGAGGAAGAGGAGGCTTATTTTCTCTGAACTCACTGAATGGATGATGATGATGATGATGATGATGATGATGATGACGCAGATGATGACTATGATGAGAATTTTCGTTGAACTCATTGAATGTTCGAATATTGGAAATAAATAAAGTGAGAAAATAAGTGGCGATGTAGCTCCACAAGTTTTGTACATATTGTGACATACCAATATGTCACTGAATATTGTACAATATTTATTTTAAATGGCGTCAATTAAAGGGGATAAATTATGTGAATATGCTAGCATAGCAACGGTAAGCGAGCCGTCGTCAAGGTCAACATATTCATAGAGTGACAATCGCGGAGACGGCTAGCTAATTCTATATAGAATTATGGATTGGCCGAAAAAGCAGTGACAGTGCTGAAGACGGCTAGTTCGTTTTGCAAGAAATTTAGAGATTGGCTAGGTACGAAAGTACATCAAATGTTATCTGCAAATAAACAATCGAATTTATTAACCGAGTTTTGCAGGGCTGTAAGAATACGAGAGACATTCATTCTGACTGATGCCGTGCTCATGAACGGATCGTGCTCCAATTAATGTTAGGAGTTTTTTTCTTTGGGGACTTGTAAGCATCTACTAGGGGATGGATATTGAGAGAACATCAAAATTGGAATTCTAAGTGTGACAATGGAACTTAAAATATTTCATGTGAACGAGTTGGAGGGACATTGAGGGCTTGGACGAAGTTGTCAGTGATTGGACTGGAATGTTAGCAGCAAATAGTTTGTTGATCTAATGAACGGTAATTGAAGTGAGCTTCCGAGAAAAGAAGAGAGAAGATGGTGTCTGAACCTGAGGACAGCGGCGTTGAAGATGGATAAAGATGGCCGAAAAAGCGCGCGAAGACATAAGGTTGGAACGGTCATGACAAACATTTAATTTTATATTTGGTAAAGTTAAACAATACCAAAAATTGTTTTAAATTATTAAATAAATGTCCATGTTTTCGTGAAATGAATATATGATTTTTCATTGAGCCAATTCTAGCAATAAAGTAGCAAGATAGATAGACATTTGCTTTTCAGATTCCTCGACCGAGTTTGTTTGAGTAAATCATTAAAGATTATTTCAATATTCACAAAAAACTATTAGTATATTCTCTTGAGATCATTCTGTATATGCGATGCGGCAAGCATATCCATTCACGTACCTCAGTGTTTTGTTTACTATGCGATATCCAGTTGTTTTCTATGATTATTATGTTTTTTCTGCGTTTCTATTCCCATATGCGTGCCGCGAAGTTACACATTTCAATCAATAAACAGTGAAGGTAAGTACTAGTTTTCGTGCATGAGTGCAAAAACCCTTTTTGATTAAGAAAGTGTTGTTTCAGTTACACACAGACAGCAATGAACGGGTGTGCGTGACTGTGAGGAAAGAATAGATATGAGGGATTTCGTATCGATAATGCTAAGACAAACATGCAGGTGTGTTTTTACATCAGAAATTATTCTTTAATTTGTGATCACATTCATGGATGTGTTATTTCGTTTGCTAGATAATTCACTCCTAAAAGAATCTTGGTCAATACAATCTTTGAGAGAGGCGAAAAAATTGTCAAAGGCAAAGTGTATTCATTCAATTACAAATAAAAATTAAAGAAGTATAATGATATTTCTTCACTAATCCAAGCAATAACTATATATAAATACTCCCGTGCATTACTAAGGCGGCATCATGAAATATAGCAGTTGATTACTTTGATACTGCTGATATGAAGGTCAGCAATTGAAATGTCGCACCAATTTGTGTATTTATAACAATGACAAAACCTATTATTTTTATATGTCAAATAAAGGTCTATTTGTTTTCATAACAGAGTAAAATGTAATTTAATACACTCCTATGGCTTAAAATACTACAAATATTTTCTAATTGAATTCTCAATTACAAGTTCTTAGTATTTAGTACAGACCTTATTTACCCACAAACTTGATGTAATAACTCAAAATGTAACAAATATTGGTGAAAAACTTACATATTATTTTAAACAAAAAGCGCACGATAAACAATATAAATAATTTTCAGCTTCTAAAAAAATTGAAATTTGTAAAAAACAGTAATCATTGGGTCTCTGATCACCACATGGTAATGCAAAGGTTAACACATTCGACCATTCCCAACTAGGTATTTTCGTTTCGTCTCCATCGATTTTGGTTACTTGAGAGACATTGACTCAAACTTCAAAACATGTTGAAATGTTTAATTGATATTTCTCTTTTAAGGGCAATCTTGAGATTCAGCGTCCTTTCAAGATAGTAATAATATTACATATATTATGTATTATTATTATTATTATTAATAGTAGTAATAATTAATCACGCTAGGACATAAAACTAGCTTGATTAACAGTGAGTATTGGGTAATTAGGTGGCTGAAAAAAGGCACATCCGGATGAAAGATTCCTTGGAAGACAGAAGGAAAATAACGCTCTAGATGTGAAATTGAGTTTATTCTATCCACGAAACATTACGGATGAGAATAAATGCAATCCGTCAATTGTTCTACGTGTTTCCTTGTAATTGATAACAATACAATACACCCTTGTCAAAAAAAACTATTCTTATTTAACTTTATTACGGAGCAGTTAGGTACACCCGTGTTATTCTATCGCGTAGAATATGTCATTAGTTTAATTTCACGTACATTTGTAGGTTCTACAGATTCTGAACAGGTGGGATAGAAACGAAAAGCGTTGAACCACCAAAAATGTAATAGATTGTTCAAGAAGATGCCATCCTCTATAATACAATGTGAGAAACGTTTCTTTGAGGACTTTGACCTCAAAATTTTAGTTTTTAAGGCCCTAAAACGCTCTGTTTAGGAGTTATTAAACGACAGATTAAAAAAACGCGACAAAGTGTTGCGGGATGCATTTGATATTAATATTTAGATGTGTTTTTAAACAAATCCTACATATTTTGGGAAACAAATTGCAACTCGTCACGTCTGCATGAAATTCTATTTCTTTAGAGACTCATTTATAATGATTGGTTGCCAGTGAGAGCCGCAAAAAGATATGTATACTATTGAAATTATATAGGAGACAATTTATTATTATTATTATTATTATTATTATTATTATTATTATTATTATTACTCTTCAGTTATTACTGAACGAGTGTTAGCGACCGCTTCTTTGACGTGCTCGCGTTCTGCGCTGCGGGTGAGTGGCGCGAGGCTGCTGGCAGCGTTATAAAGTGGCGCGCACGTCGCTCTAAATCTTGCGCCGCGCGCGCTCGCCTGGGGCCGCGGCGGCGGCGCGGATTACGGGCGCGCGTATTTTTCATGTCCCGACTCGCCTGCCGCGCGTCATTTGTCTGGGCAGGCGCTCGCACGGCGAGATTGTTTTGTTATCGGTGTGGCGCGGGGCGGGGGAGGGGCGGCGGTGAAATATGCGGGCGGTGCGCGGTGGCGCCGCCCAGCGGACGTCGAACGAAGCGGAGATTTACGTGCAGGCTGCGCGCCGGCCGCTCCGTTCCCATCGCCAGCGGGCTTCCGTTCCACTGCACTGACAGGCAATTCCGCATGGCTGGCAACCTTCAGAACCCCTCGTGCTGCCTTGCAGTCCACTGTACTGTGTTTGCATCGGTCTACATGGCCGGCAACGTCGAGGCCACAATAGCGATATACTTTTCTTGTGCGCCGACAAAGGATTTTCCATTGCCGGTAACCTTCAAACCGTAATAGGCATATCTTATATTTTGTGTTCTAGTGTGACGACAAAAGATTTCACATTGCCAGCGAACTTTAGGCCGCAAGAGCGATGTCTTGCACTCTGCTGTTGTGTGTCGAGAAACGATTTCACCTTAACGGTAATGTTGCCTGCCTTGCTAAGATACTCCTTCTCTACTGTGCCGATATAGGGTTTTGCATTGCCAGCTACACCGAGACCGCAAAAGCGATGTACTACGCTCTGCTGACATAGGATTTTAGATTGCCTGCATACTTTAGGTCGTAATAGCCATGTTTTGCATTCTTATCAAGTCTGTCGACAAAGGATTTTACTAGTACATCTCCAGCAAACTTGGGATTTCAATAGTGATTCCTTACACTTTGGGCCACCGAAGGATTCTATATTGCCAGTAACTTCGAAGCCTCGGTATCAAAACCTTCTTCTTTTCTTACTACTTTTCTGAAAAGTACTTTCCCAACGATCGCCACCCATGGGGCTCCACGCGCGAAGTCCCCCACACTCGTGTGGTGGTAGGAGTTTCTCCATTCCCAATAATTTTAGTCCCCAAAAGCTATTACTCGCTCCCTGCGTTACTGTTCTGACCTATATTACAAACAAATTTCAAACACCCTTCGCGTGTCGTGAACTCTACAGTACCTACTCAATACTTATCCAGTGGACTAAGGCTGCGATAATGATGCCTGGCCATCTATTGATCTGACAAAAGACCAACTTTGCTTTCTTAACATTTACTGCGTAATATTTGCAATTAATTCTTGCCCAGGCCAATATGGCTACCCTATGTCTTCTGGATAAATATTCTATACTACTCCCACATTGTCATTTTCGGGTACTAATGTCTCAAAATAATCTACCATTTCATTATTTTTAAATCAAAATTTCCCTTAGTATACCTTGGTATATCTCAATATAAATGTTTAAATACACACGGAAATATTTTATTGCCCTGTATTAATATTGGTAGCTCTCACATGTAAAAAAAATGTTCTTCACAACCCCTTTTATAGAGAAAGAAGTGTACAATCTCAATGGAGGAAACAATTGGTTATAGTAATGTTTAAATGCACATTGAAATTATTGATTGCCTTACATTAACATTGACGGCTCTTACATAGAACATACACTGAACCTCACAAACTCTTTTAAGCAGAAAGTTTATTCATTTTTATTGCGGAACTATATTCAGTCTTGCAAGCAATGGATTCTCGGCCGAAATCTCGTGGGAATCCAGCCTGTGTCTTGGGCCTGCAGCTCCTGCGAGTGAATAGTACTCTCTTACGAACGTACTCAAACTCTCTCACCTGCCATTCGCTCTCAACTTCAACAGCCGTCTGTGGCGAGGGCACGAAGAGAAATGAGAGCGTTCTGTATTTCGCAGAGGTAGCACCGACATTTAACATTTATTCTCATATGTAAATTACAATTTCTTTCCATCTCATGAGAATTACTCTTTGAAACAGGTCATTAAAAAACGTGCGGGTTTTAATTAATGAGGGTCCGTGTTTTCTAGGAGCAAGAATCTCGTCACTTGGGGTTTGGATCGTTTTTCGGGCAGCAAGAATCTCGCCACTTAAAGTTTGGATCGATATAGAGTAGAGTTAAAGCGAGTTTTTATGAAGCTAGAGTCTCCTTAATGAGTTTTTTGGTCGACGATCATGCTTTCTTAAGCAAGACAACCGTCACTTGGGGTCTTGATCGTGGATTTTGGATCAGAATCGTTTTGCTAATGAGCAAGCATCTCGTCGCTTAAGGTTTAGATTGATATAGATTACAAGTAAAGCGAGTCTTATGGAGCTAAAGTCTCGTTAATAGGGGTTTTTGGGTCGACTATCGTTATTTATAGGAACAAGACTCTCGTGACTTCGGGTCTGAGTCGTTTTTCAGGGAGCAATGATCTCGTCACTTAAGGATTGGATCGATATAGTGTAGAGTTAAGGCGAGTCTTTATGATGCTTGAGTCTTGTGAATGAGGGATTTCGGTCGACGATCGTGTTTTGTAGGTGCAAGACTCTCGTCACTTGGGTTCCGAATTTTTGTTTTAGGGAACAAGAATCTTCTCAGTTAAGGTTTGGATCGATATAGAGTAGAGTTAAAACCAGTATTTATAGAATAGAATATTTATTTTGCTACTTAGGAATACATAGAATACTTCCGGTGGTAGCGTTTTCTAAGGAATTACTAAAACTACACAAAACAAACATCAAACAACATTAAAATATTTACATATTACCAAATACAATTTTATGAAATTAATCTATTAACCCTATTTACTTAGTCTAATATGAAGCTAGAGTCTCGTTAAAAGTTCATAAGCTTACTAAAAATCTTGATAAATGGCTTCTCGGCTGACCAGCTGGATGTCGTCCATATTATTGTTACACTAATTCTTGTGTTCTTGCTTAAATTAATATTGCCCCAAATGTCCCTAAGTATTTTATATCAATAGGACTTCATATTTCCCGCAAAGTTAATACGCGGTCGCGACTCTCCATCTCTGTGTTTCGTATAAAACACCTACGCGCGAGTGACTATATTCAGACATTTATTGAAAAATTCTTCCATCTACAGCACTACACTAATATATAATGGGACATACCAATATGTGAGACATAATATAGTACATTATTTATTATAAACAGTAAATTATAGGGATAAATATAGGTGAATATGCCAGCATAGCAACGGTAAGCGAGCCGTCGTCAAGGTCAACAATCTTCATGCAGTGACAATCGCGGAGACAGCTAATTCATTTTGTAAGGAATTCAGGGATTGGCTGAAAAAGCAGTGACAGTCGTGAAGACGGCTAGTTCATTTTGTAAGAAATTTAGGGATTGGCTAGGAACGGAAGTACATCAAGTCTTGTCAGTAAATAAACAATCGAAAAGATGGACCGAGTTTTGAAGGGTTGAAAGAATATGATAGGCATTCATTCTGACTGATGCCGTGGTGTTGAACGGATCGTGCCCAATTAATGTTAGGAGTTTTTTGGGACTTGTAAGCATCTACTGGTGAGTAGATATTGGTAGAACATTGAATTTGAATGCTATATGTGGACAGTAAAACTTAAAATATTTCAAGTGAACGAGTTAGAAGGACATTGAGGGCTTAGGCGAATTTATCAGTAACTGGACTGGAATGCTAACGGCAGATAGTTTGTTGATCGTTGAGTATTCAGCATACGCGTGGGATGAACTTGGAATTCGTAAATTGGCGAACGACTTAGACTTTATTAACTTCGGAAACAGTGATGAACAGTGATTGAAGTGTGCTTCTGCAAGAAAAGAAGAGAGAAGATGGTATCTGGACCTGAGGACAGCGACGTCGGAGAAGAATGAAGATGGTACAACGAGGCACCTTCGTCCAAGAGCGCGTGAAGACGAATACTACATTATAAGGTTGGAACAGGTCATGACCAAGGTTTTTTTTCATATTGTGTAGAATTATCAAGTACCAAAATTGTTTAATAAATTTCCATGTTTTATGAAATGAGTACGTGATTCTCATTGAGCCAATTCTAGTAACGAAGTAGCAAGTTAGAAATATATTTGCTTTTCAGATTCCTCGACCACTCTGTATAGATGGCAGATCGGATAATCATCTATTAGCATACAATAGTGATAATTTCTATGAAACCCATCGACCCAGGTAGTCGGAAACTAATTTATTTATAATTAGAGTTGAAGGTTGACTCGTATGATAGTATTAGCGTAATCTTTTCCTGGCGCCCATTTATACAAATTCGGAACGGATTACGTTGGAATAATATCAAATAATATTAGAAAGCCGAAGATAGAGTCAGAATTAAAGTAAATAAATCATTAATATATTCACTTTATTTCAATATATATATATATATATATATATATATATATATATATATATATATATATATAATGACGCCCTATCCAAGTACGGGCTACAGCGCTTTTTGGCTGCGAGGTGGCGAGCAGCGGCGTAGTTTGAAATGCGCGCTCCCTGCCGGGGGCCTTAAGTCTCGAGGGTTCCAAGCAGAGTTTGCTGGTGTAGAGGGCAGTGTCGATTCTTTGCTTGCGCCCAAAAAAGCTTCGGTCTTTTCGTGTGAGCAATTGACCGGAGAGAATGGAGTAGCGAGAGTCGGGAGTGTGGAGCAGTGCTGTGTTGGTCGTATCTTGGATACAGCTCGTCACCACAAGACATGAGAGGAGGTAAAATGGAAAATTAATGTACTTGAGTTTATTGTGGAACATTATTGCACGAGGAGAGGTGATATAGTGTTCGAGGTGCGTTGAAAGTTAAAAGGACGGAGATATGCGAAGGTAACTGGATAGGAAAATGGGAATATACGTGAACTGAAGTCCTAACTGATTAATGTGAGTGCTAATAAAGCATTTATTTAACGGTTGTATAGCTGAATTGTGTAGGCGTGAGGTTAGAGGATCAATCTCTCCGTAAATTGAGATGCGGTACTCCAATTTGGAATTGTGAAAGTATTGTAGGTCCGTGTCCTGACATTTGAAGTGGCAAATGACTTTGCTGACTGTTCTTTTGCCGAATGTGTAATATTCTTTTAAATACAAGATGTTCTGTTGCATTATTCTAATTTGAGGACTTAAAAAGACTGATAAACGAATTTGTGCATATTAATGTATCAATTTTCAATCACCAATATACATATGTGGATTGTGAACCAATTATTTATTAATGGGAAAAGAGCTTGAAGGAAGGTGAACTTTCACTTTCATTAACTGGTACTGTTGACAATGATGTGCTTTCTATTTGTAACTTATCTTGCAATTTACTACTATAAGGAATGTGTCAAGAGTTGTTAATTTCTGTTAAGTTGGGGGTGAGATTCTACAGTTTCTCTACGGTAGTGCAATATTTTATTAAAGATTGACTAATATCACAAATTGTGAAAAAAAATAGCTGAGTGAAAGGAGAACAGTTACACAGCTATGTCTACTGCCGTTGTTCAGAAAAATGTTTATTCATGAATTTCTTCTAATTGTAATTTGTATGATGTGATTTCATGGCATGTAGAATTAGCATGTGAGGATTGCTATGTGATCCTGCAGGGTAAAGAGGGCAGATTATTGCAATGATTACCTGTGTGGTATGAACTAATATTATCATTTAAGAGTTTGAGAAATGATACTCCATACTTTCTTGAGTATTTATCAAAAAGAATGAAGAACTTTGTCAGTTTTGAATCTTCTCTTTCCTTAAAATTTTTGGAGAAATGATACAGAATGTTTATTCTAGAGTTTACATTGTAAATTAAATTTCTATTACTGTGTGTTGATCAAGTTTGGATGAAATTTTTTAAAATTGAAAATAAGAGAATTGTTAGGAAAGTACACTTTTGAATTGTTTTGGTGTACATGGACATAATTGTTGTACATATTTTCTGGAAGGACAATTTTCATTCCAAATGATTGTGTTGTTGAAAGTAAAAAAAATTGATTTTCACGCAACATTTTTTAAAGAAAAAGCTGAGAGATTGCAATCCTCAGAATATTTCTAGAAACACTACTTCTGTGTTGTGGTTATTTTTTGGCTTTTGTTATTGTTTTTTGAGATACAGGACGCCAAACAATTGTACACTGTTGAAACATTATTTCTGGATTGTCTTTCTTGTGTTTTTTTAGGGACATGCAGATGTCTGTGTACCACTGTTCTTTATTAAATGTCATGGTTTGTTTCTTGAAACATTGCCCTTTCTTTTCTTTTTCATCGGAAGGGTGTGGAACAACACAGGCAAGAACCTCGCTCCGTTAGTCCCCGATTTCCATTGAGGAAATCGAATCTCAAATTTTTTGCATCTTGTTGACCAACCACGGACGGCCCGACCCACGCCGCCGACGCCCGCCTGAGAGCGCTGCGTCACAAAATATATATATATATATATATATATATATATATATATATATATATATATATATATATATATATATATATACACACCCTCGAAACGCTGATTCCATTTGAATTCAAACTTCCAGTTACTACATTAATAGTATTTACAATTACAATTTGCTCCTAAAATTTACCCTATACCACGCTCTCAAACCTCAAACTTATCATAATACTCGCCTCACTATCATTTACCTAATCATTTACCTTAGCCTATCCTGATATTCCATTTGAAACTCACCAACCGCTTACGTGCGTTCGCTTCAGTTTTTTTCTAGAGAATGATTCCTTGCGTCTTTCTAAAAGATCTCCGCTCTCAACGCCCTCTTGACACCTTCTGCACATGATGTGTTCGGGGCCGTGTCCATCTGCACAACGTTATGACACGAAGCATCAATCTTACATCTTGTTGATCGGTTGTCCTAACAACGCGTATTCTTTTACTTCGGAGTTTGCAAATAGTGCTATTATTCCTGATGCTGAATGCAGATTATATCATTAAATCTAAGCCCAGTGTTCTTGGCTTATCAGAATAAACTTCTTGTTCTTTAATTTTTACAGGAATTTCTGCTCAATGCCTTGAGTTTTAATTAATATATTTAATTTAGTTTATTCCATTTTAGAACTTTCAATTAATTTCTTTCAATATTTGTCTGTTTATTTTTATAACTTTAATTTTTATTGATACTACTTTTACTGTTTCTGACTGAATTTTTTATTAACACACCTCTACACTCGAGAACCTTTCGAAATATTCTGACTCACGTCTGCTTTCGACGACGTACTAACATATTGTGCTGGTTGATTTCTCGGAGTGAGTTCTCCATTTCCATTACCACGGTGTTTTTAAATGCCTTTTTCATAATTCTCTTCCTAATGGGCTTTTGTCACGTCCGATGATCTATTTCCTATAAGTTTTTCAATGGGCTTCGGTCATATATTTACATTGACGGATTATAATATTGATAATTAAGTATCAGAAAAGGAAGTTTCAAAAATTTCTTTCTGAAGTATCCTAATAGACGTATTTCTCTGCGTGACATCGACTTTATTTATGTGCAAATCCTTAAAGTTCAATTTTATTTTTTTCAAACCACGAGGCAGACGTTTACAGGTAGCTAGGACAGTATCGTTGACTTCAGTTCTTTCTCTGCTTTTCACGTCAACATCCAAAGTTGGGGTTGCGTTTCTCACGGTTGTCGACAGCCGGAGAATTTATATGCCACCGCGTTTTATGAATTTATAAACAAGCGACTTCAGTGTACGTGCGTGTTTTCATGACACGCGTGTTCTTATCTGCTCATACGTTCATGTACTTTAATTTTGTTAATTCCGTCCAATTATGACGGATGTGTAAGCGCAGCGGAGAGATTAGAAGGGGGTGAATAAAGGGTAAAGGACGATGGATGTACAGTCCGTGACAAAATTATGAGACGCATTCAATTGTATAGGAAATTCAAACTTTTCATGCATAAAAGTAGATTTTTGTACATATTAAATTTTAGAAATTGAAGAATTTACATATATTTTTTTCCCATTTTGTAACATACTACTTGCATAATGTATAAAACGTGTTGTAATACTGCCGTAAAAACTGAGATCTTTTTGTCATATAAACAAGTTTTGTGAGTTACTGATACTTAAAAAGTGGATAACCCTTCTTTCTGTTCATAGTAAATAACTCCTTAAATTCATGGAATCAGAATCATTGTTTGTGAGTCCTTGATACCAAGAACATAGTTTAAAGCGGAACGTTAGTCCGTCTGTCAGACTGTGAACAACGAAAACGGTTAGAATTTTACACCAAAATTGATAGTTTTTGATTGATCTGGCTTATGACACAGACCTTTCAATTTGAAACTGTTATTTTGACTTCTAGGGGAATTTTGTATCACGCATCGACATTTTGAAAATTTTCTCAAAAAGGGCTACATTTTTTTGATACAATAGATTGGATTTTTTATCAGATATAGCAAAGTACGCTAATAAAATGGTGCAGGTATTATTCCTCAGATCCTATTTCTATTGAAGTCTCTGAATTTTTGGAAGGTGCAAATAATATAAATAATGAGAGAAAGTATGTGCTGTTTTACCTCCACTAGGTTAATTTGTCAGTTGCTAGTGTCAGTTGCTAATTTTACATGCGACATTTGCTAGTACACTGTCCGGTATATACGTATCATTTTTCATCAGTTTTTATTGATTGTTTCCTTACACGTTAACGGTCATTAATCCCGTAAGTTTAGTAGTCGCTTTATCAAGAACGTTGGCGCTGTTCCTCCTCCATTGGAAGGGGAGATACATCGTCAACCTACACGTAGGCTTGCAGGGGATTTTCTCCTCCAGTTCTCTCCTAGCGGGGCACCGCCCCTGTCGTGACAAGCTCCAAGCTCCCGAATGGTCTCCCATCATGTGTAGTAGCAAAGTGCATGCAAGTGTAAGTAAGGGTGATGATAGGACAAGAATGAGGAAGAAAATATCTCATGGGTTATGTGGCCTGATTTTTAGAGTGCTGTTTCCGGTATTCGCCTGGTATTTAGCTGAGAAACCACCAGAAACTGAATCAGCGCAGGCTACTGCTAGAATTCTCCTCTAAACAGCGACCGAATCCGACCTGGCTATTTAGCTAGGATCAAAAATCCGCCGCCAACAGCTCTAACCTTGTGACCCAAAACCGAACCACCGGACTCTGAGGTAAACTCTGCGGGAATCAGCGTAGAAATATCTGTATAGACTGATTGATTTGCTTGTTTACAAAATTTCAATCCATCAAATCTCTAATTTTTCAAACTTAATTCATTTCTCTAAAAAGACCAACTTGCCATCTATACATAATTTATTTTTACAGAACTTATATAATCGTACAAAGAATGAGGTCGGAAATTTACGTGTAGACCGCTTTCATAACATTCATCACAGTCACTGTAGGAAAGTTTTAATGCGTTTGAAAGAGTTTGCGGCTTCAACAAACGCTTCTGACGCGATGCCACAATTTTCTAATAATCCGAAAGCTTATCACATATCACTTCCTTCTAATCATGGATCTGCTTAAAATAGTCTTTTATAGATCTGCTTAAAATTTCTTCTAAACACTTTTCACCAATTTTCCTGAAAACGAATTCAAGAATGTCTGTTAAGATTCCTATATTTTTTAGGGTATTTTACGGGTTGACACGTTTCCAGATTCCTAAATCTTTTCTAGAAATATTTTTTTCGTAGAAAATATTTCTTTTAGAACTGCTTGAGTTAACTTGTAATTTCTATCATGCTCGTGTTCCACGAAACTTCATGACTAAATGATTGATTGATTTTTTCGTGTTTCCGAGCGCGGCAACTGTTTTGGTCATTAGTCCCGTACGAGTAGTGCTTGTGTTTCTCAGAAGATGGCGTTGATCTTCCCCCTGCTGGATGGCGAAATCCGGCGCCGACCTACCGTCGACTAGTGGGGTTTCCCCCTAACCAGGACTCTCCCACCAGCGGGGCACCGCCCTAGCCGGGACAAGCTCTAAGCTCCCGACCGATCTCCCTGAATATATGGTAGTGTAGGGCATGTTAGTGTAAGTGTGTGTGTTTAAGGGGATAGGATAGGACAAGGAAGAGGAAGGAAAGATCGCGCGCAGTCCGTTTGGTAGGGTTCTGCTTCTGCATTCGCCTGGTATTGATCAGAGAAACCACGAAAAACTACCGATCAGAGCAGTCGGCTGCTAGAATTCTCCTCTAGACAGCGACTGAATTCGTCCTAGCTGAAAAGTTAGTGCCGAAAATCCTGCCGCCGTCAGAACTGGAAGCTAGAACCTCCCAGTTAGAGGCACTGCAGTGACATCAGTTGATGCACTGCGATACCACTCCCGGTCCATGGCTAAACATTTTATGTCCCCTAACATTGTACATTGTACAGTAAGAATGTCTAATGAACCTACAGAAATTAGAGTTAAAATGCAGGTGGATGCTATCATTTAGGAGAGGACTGTACACCGCCCGTGAAGGGAGAGAGGGGGGAGTCGTTTCCGGCGCCGCCTGTGATATTTCCGCAGACTTCCGCTTACCGCTCTTCACGCGCGTTTTGGCAGTTTCCGTTTGCACACGACAAACACGACCCGAAAGAAACAAATTAAAACGTTGCATTATTTATGGAGGCGGAGCCTGGCTTCAGCGGTGCGTGGTGCAGAGGCCGAATTGGAAACCGAGAAACTGGAAGTGGGGCTGGCGGAAAGATGGCTTTGGAAAGTAGGAAGGTCGAAAGAGTAAGGATGAATGAAGCCGATGTATAGAGATCATGACATGACGATCAGGAAAGGGATTCAGTGAAGTACATGAAACGTCTTGTTCTTACTTCAGACAGCGTACGATATGATAATCAACTTCCCCATTTTTTGGTAACAGACCTGATTTTCGAGTTCATGTCACTAACACGAGACTCAAGCCAGTGCCTTTTGAATGATCGAAATTAATATTGGTTTTATGGAAAAACATTTTAAAGTGAGCTAAAAGTTAAGAATGAGACAGTTTCCTGATTTTAAAAAAATATTCTTAATTTTGGGATTTTTGGCTCAAAAACAAGAAATTTTGCTCAAAAATGGTAATTTGTTTATAGTTAGTGAATATAAGGCAAGAATTTTTTTCCATTTGCAACCTACCTGATGTGTCAGAATCAATGTCAATTTAGTCCTATAAGAAATATAACATTACACGCTAGTAATAATATTAAAAAGCCCACCGAAATAAAGATAAGTTTAAAACTCTTAATTCTTCGTTTTTTGTGGCCACGAAGCTAAATAAATCAGGAGTCGTTTGAAGCGAACGAGTCTTCAAATAAGCAGATGCTTCAACGCAGAGAAACAGAAGAAAGTGACTTTCATCCACATAAAGTAGCAAAAGCGATCCAGTCACCCTCGCTGCTCCATGAGCAATTTCGTTACCCCCTTCGCCAGGCGAAAGCGAAGAAGCGAAGGAATGGGATTTGAGGGCGGGAGGAAATCGTGGGCCGGAGGCGTTTAATGAAGAGCAACAGGATGGAGGGGATGTGGGAGGAGAGGGGGGCGGATGGGCCTGGAAGCGCCAGGCGGCGGCGGCGGAGGCGGGTCCGCTGGCGGAGGCGTGTTCGTGAGGGGCGTGGAGGCGAGCGGGGAGGCGAGCGGGGAGGCGAGCGTGGAGGCGAGCGTGGAGGCGAGCGTGGAGGCGAGCGTGGGAGGAGCGACATGGAAGCGAGCGGATGGACGAGCGTGGAGGCGAGCGGGGAGGCGAGCGGGGAGGCGAGCGGGGAGGTGAGCGTGGAGGCGAGCGGGACGGAGTGGTGGCGGGGGACAGAGGGTTGCGATGGCAGGGTGGGCGGCGGAGTCGGAGGCGGGGAGAGAGCAGGGGGCCGTCTCACTGACAGGTGGGTAAAAGGAACGGGCGGGTGCAGGTGACAAAAGCAGAGGAGGCGTGCAGCAGGGGTGGAGAAGGAAAGGGACTGTGAGTGGGCGGTCGCGCTGTTGGGTGGTGCAACGTTTCACAGGTCAATACTTCAACGTTCATCATAACATCAGAAAAATACTTTAACTGTGTTTATTACAAGTCCATGCACTTCATTCATTTATCAAAACATTCACAATCTTATTTCACTATTGCTGCTTTATAGCATCTCACAATTTGTCACAACTAATCAACTCTCACCGAATGTTCTCTTATCTTCATCAACAGAAAACATCATTATAATAAACACATGACAAACAGTACTGTTAAATTGAAACGTTATAATAGATACGAGTAGGAGCGGGGTGGTAATTGCAGTATGAGGAGAGCAACGGGATGGTTAGGTGGGCGGTGGGTGTAGAGTAGGAAGTGACAATAGGCGCATGGACGGAAGGAGAGTGTTGAGGCAGAAAGGCGGGGACAAAAGACGCCTAGGTTAAAGGCGGGAGGGAGAGTAACACGTGGCGATGGAACGGGCTGTCGCCGCAGCAGTGAGTGAAAGGGGCGGAATGGCAGGGTTGGTGTGACGGCAAATTGGCGGGATAGCAGGTTGGCGGGTTGGCATTTAAGCTCATTGGCAAGTTGTCTGTTGCCTTGGCAGGTTGGCGCGTTGGGAGGTTGGCGGGTTGGCTTGTTGGCGGGTTTACGGGTTGGTGCTTTGGCGTGTTGGGAGCTTGGCGGGTTGGTAGGTTGTCACGATGGCAAGTTGGGGCGTTGGCGGGTTGGCGCGTTCGCAGGTTGGCGTGTTGGCAGGTTGGCAGGCTGACACGTAGGCAAACAGCCATGTAGGCGGGTAGACGGGTAGGGGGTAGGCGGGTGGGCGGGTAGGGGGTAGGCGGGTAGGGAGTAGGGGGGTAGGCGTGTAGGCGCGCAGGCGAGTAGGCGAGTAAACGGGTAGGTGGGTAGGCGGGTTGGCCGAGGAGCGGCGGCCGGGCGCCTCCCGTGGCTTCTCCGCGGGGGGCGCGGGAGGGGCTGATGAAGGCGGTGCCGCGCCTCGACCAGATTAAACCATGAATAAGTGAAGGCGATGATCCGCACGGGGAGGGCCGCCGAGGCGCGCGGAAGGGCGCGGGGCAGGAAGGGCAGCGCGGGGAGAGAGAAAAGGGGCAGGGATTTTGCCCCATGGCGGACTTTGCTGCACATATTTTCCCGGATTTCTGCTTTTACTTCAGCTGAAATTGCTACGAGCAATTGCCATGTAATAATTTTCAATATGCGGCAACTTTATATTAATTTGCTACTGATTGTTGACATTTGTGAAGGCTCGTCTAATTCTTTAGTGTAAATCTAAATTTACGAATACTAAATGTTTTCATAATTTAGAATCGTATTTAGTCATGTTCAAAAGGACACTTTATGCGTCAAGTAAGCCTGTTTTGATTTTAGCAATAAAGAAAGTAAAAAAAGAATCTTAGTGCCTCTAATGAAGTGAGATCTGTTTATGAAACACTGATGCATTCTTTGAATGCTTAACGTTGCTTAAATATTGCATATTAGCAATGCAGATAACTTTCTACTTCCTAACAAAATATGAGGAAAATATGTATAAAATATTATTTTTGTAGGACACAGTACATACTTTCTCGCATAACTTCTAAATTTGCAATTTTAGGAAATTCAGAGAGTTCAACGAAAATAAGATGTGTTCCGTTCTTCTAAGCTCTTTGTTTTACCAGCGGAAAAAAATAAAGAAGAACATTGGAGCGATTTTTGAGAAAATATTCTATAATAAATTGTACAAATTTCAAGCACAAATTACGCAAAAGCTATTAATTTTTCAAAAAATGATACCTGACCTTTTTGAACTGATTTTTTAGAACAGAATTTGGCGGAGAGAAAATACCTATCTTCGAGCTTGTAGTTTTGAAGTGTTAAAAGTTTGCAATTTTCAAAAATACAGACACACTGCCGGGAATGAAACAAGTATCAACTTTTTACGCAGCCTTTAGTCCTAGATCCGCAGGCTTGTATTCAACCCAGCCTTCCTGCGAAGCGCATCCCCAGCGGGGGTTAAGGCATCTCTAACGAGCAGGTGAGCCCCATGGACACCAGATGTGAGTCTCGTTTCTTTTACCAGATGTCGGTCTCATTTAACTATAACCAAACGAAACGCTCTGTACGCCAGAACGTGACATCTCGTTGGGAGTCGAAATTGCGAAGAGGTTTGTTCATTTGCCAGCATACCTGCCAGAGTTTCTTCCATTCACAAACAGGACATGGCCACTTTTGGATTGTCGTCCCTTCAAAACTCCACGCGCCCAGGATCGAACCTCACACTGACTCTTGAGACGCCTGATAGCAAACCACTCGCCCGGCGATCCTCGTTGTTAAATACTGCAAGTGAAACAAATTAAAAAACGTTTCTTACATCTTATTGAAGCAAACATAACCAATTTGTATTTACACTACCTCGCAGAAGTAACAACACAAAAAACATGGATCTTGAGGTATCCAAATGCTATAGTCATCACGAAAGAATATTAAATATCACGAGTTGAAATGTTGAAAATTTTTCTGCTATTCAGAATTTGCCTCAGTCATCGTTGTAAAGGAGTAGGATTTGTAGGAAAGGAGTTAAATAAGTTTGTACAAATTTCCATTTATCTGGGAAGTTAAAAAATATTACAATTGACAAATAACGGCAAAATTGTTCATTGTTCTCTTTAGGTATATGGTTAGCTTACAGACCCATCAACCCCAGAGTGCGGGTTCGACTCCGGGTGATGGGCGTATATTGTCGATTATTTCGTGTTTTTGGGCGCGTTAACTGTTATGGTCATAAGTACCGTAAATGTAGTGCATATTTTTTATCATGGGACTGGATTAGGTGGCTCAGGGCTTCAACTAATGTGACTTTAGTGCCTCGCACCATGTAGCCCTAGGGTTCGAACTCCGACAGCGGAAGGATTTTCAACACTAGTTTTTCAGCTAGGTCGAATTCAGTGGCTGTCTGGAGGAGAAGTCTAGCGGCTGGCTGCTCTGATCGCTAGTTTTCCGTATTTTCTCCGATCAACTCCAGGCGATTGCAGGAGCAGTGCCCTAACAAACGGGCCACGGCCCGCTCGCGATCTTTCCTTCCTAATCCTATTATCACTACCTACCTACCTACCTACCTACTTACACACACACACTTACTTGTACTATACTACTATCACAAGTCGGGATACTAACTGGGAGTTAAATATAATTTATTTTCCGAAATATGGAATAGTGTTGTGCATGTGAGTGTGTGTGCGAGGGGCGATAATAAGACAAGGAAGTGGAAGGAAAGATCGCGCGCTGTTTGTTTGGGCGCTGCATAGACATTACCCTCTTATTGATCGGAGAAACCATGGAAAAGTGCTGATCAGAGCAGCCGGTCGCTCGTATTCTCCTCCAGGCAGCGGCTGAACTTAGCGGAACTAACGGTTTAGCCATGCAGCCATGTCTAATGTCCTCTCACTGTCGCAACTCCAACACCAGAACTTCCTTGTCATAGGCGGGTTTTTGAAGACAAAGTAGACAATAATGACGATATTAATCTCGTATTTGCACCTTATAAAAGAATTCTGCAAAATTATATCATCCAAAAGTAGTCTCTAATTTGATCCCGATTCACTTAGCCGGGAAACGGTCAAGTAATAGATGAATATTCCTTAGACCGTTGCTGTGGCGATCTCTTGCATTAAATATGGTCAAAGTCAGAGTAGACTCAAAAAATTCCGGTAACGCTGGGAGACTTCGAGTGTAAAATAAAAAGAAATCAAATATGTCAGCTCTTGTCGGAGGCTGGGGTAATTCCAAAATCTCGGTCATTACAAACAATAAACAATTGTCTATTGAATACTTAGAATGTATTAGATTTTAAATGCCAAATAAAATAATTATTTTACTATGAATCCGAAATAAAGTAATTCTTTTACTATGAATAAATATAAAACAATACTTTTTACTTTAAATTTAAAGGCCCCCCTGACGTTTTATACCATCATAAATGGGAGCCGGGCCTTCAAAAGTATGACGCAAGTTACACATGCGTTTAGTAGTAAATTTGCCCTAATTTAATTGTTACATTCTTTATATACTAACATTCTTCAGGATTGGCATTGTGTTTGTGATATACACGAAAAACTTCTTTTACTTTCTGACTATCTTCTGCTTTTGTGACGCAATTTTCACTGCGAATTCGAATATTCTAAAGAGGACAAACATAAAATTAAAATTCAACATTCCCTCAAAAATAGGACAGACGAGAAAAAAGTTTCACCAATGAGATTTTTTTCGTGCACTGTATACCATTTTACTAGAGCAGAACGGACAGGCTCTTTACCGTAAAGCAATTTTTCGATGTCAAGGACTCACAAAACATAGGTTGTGACTTCATAATGTACTAGAAAAGTTATTTAGTACATATAAGAGTAAGAAGTAGTTACCTTTTGAGTATAAGTACCCAAAAAACGAGTTTTTCTATCGAAAAATTGCCGGTTTTTGCTGCATAATTACAACACTTTCTCGATAATACAAACACGAGAGTTGAAGGAGTTGTAGAACATGAAAACGTACGAACATTCGTAAGAGATGTCGGGAAGCGAAAGTGCCCGTAAATAGATTTTTCTGCCTTTCAAAATTCAAAATTTATTGCTTATTTATCCTTGAAAATAGATTTTATTACATGGGAGTTTTTTTTCTCCCTTTCAAAATTCAAAATTTAAGTAGTATATGACTTAGTGTAGGGATCACAGAATTTTGAAAATGTGCACACAATTCACTTTTCCCCATAGCACGTCATACGGAGTTTTTAACTGTTTTTGACGTAAAATAAAATAAATAAAATAAATAAATAAATAAATAGGGAAGAAACTCTGAGTTTATGTGTTAGAAAGGGTTTTGGAATTAATTATATTATTTCTGCCTACTTGTTAGTTTTCTGTTAATCTATTTATTTATTTCTGTGATTTTTCTGAAATATTACTGAAATACCTGTGTATACCGAAGTTGAATCACTAGGTTTAAATTTCCTATAAACGTCAATTCTGGAAATACTTTTATCCCAAATTGCGAAATTTAATTAAAACAAGAACTGGCAGTTCTCAATTAGGGCGAGCTCTGACAGGGAAGATACGTAGATTGTATTGTATATGTATGATAAAGAAATGTCATCAGGTTGATTTTGAATGTTTGTGCTTTGTGCTACAAAATGTTCAACTTTAATTTCTGAGAAACTCATAATGAATAATTTCGTACAAAATATCCAAATGAGTTGGAAGCTTTCAAAAGGTTCGAACCCTGGCAATTCCTCTGCAAACCAAAACCTTTCGACCTTTTTTCTTTTGCACAACTCATTTTATAAAGCAAATAAAGTCGGCGGTTACAAATTCTAAAATTCGAAGAACTTAAACACTGAATTACGTCCTACAAATAAATTCTGAAAACCCGTATTGCTAAAAAAAATACCCACTGGATGGCATAGCGATTGGCCTGTCCTGGTGATCGTCGCCTGGTGATCTGTAATGCTGAAGGAGCGTATGCAAATCCATAGTTGCGAAGGAGGTCATTACATCTAATGGCATCAGCTGTAGAGGAGCGCAGGAGCAGAAAAACAAAAGACCCAACCGTCATTCCAACCAGATCGCGGCATCCGCGGTGGGTCTCGATGCAGTTGAGGAGGAGTGGGGAGCAGAGGGGGCAGGGGTGGGGGAAGCCGCAGGTGGTGTCGCGACCCGGCGCTTGCATTACGTAATGGAGCCCCGCCCCCGCCCGCGCCCGCGCCCTGCCGGAGCCGAGTTCGCTTCCCACGCGCCCCTGGCCCTGCCCTCGGCGGTTGACCCCCGGTGGGGGGGGGCGGAGCAGGGTGTGAGAAGGCGAGGGTGGGGCTAAGGAGGTGAAGCCGAGAGGTGGTGAAGGCGGGAGAGAAGGAGAGGGGGAGGGGTCCTGAGGGCGATGCCAGTGGGGGCAGCGCTGTGGCCGGGAGGCGGCGGCGGAGGCAACCGCGGCGGCGTTAAAGCCTCTGCCAAGCGCCATTACTCGGAGTAACGGGCGGCGGCGGGCAGCTCGGCGGGGCTGCGTCGTGACGCCGGCAGTTGTCTCTCGAAGAGAGCTTCATCCGAAAGACAGCGCATCCGGGAGCTACAGTTCCTTCAAACGCTCTCCAGCTAGCTCGAAATCAGTCGCTCTCTGGAGGGGAATTCCAGAGGCCGGCTGCTCTGATCGGTAGTTTGCCGTGGTTTATCCGATCAACACCAAGCGAATGCCGGAGCAGTACCCTAACAAACGGGCCACGGACCGCGCGCGATCTTTCCTTCCTCTTCCTTGTCCTATCCTCTCCCCATATACTAACATATACTACAGTACCACGTATTTCGGGAGACCAGTCGGGAGCTTAGAGTTTGTTCCGGCTGGGGCAGTGCCCCGCTGGTGGGAGAGTCCTGTTTTGGGGAAAACCCCGTTAGCCGACGGTAGGTCAGCGTCGGATCTCGCCATCCAGCGGAAGAAAATCACCAGCGTCTCCCGAGGATAAAACATGTACTACACTTACGGACTAATGACCTAAGCTGTTGACGTGCCCGGAATCACTAACCAACAAACCAATCGAACGCTCTCTGCAATGCAGATAGGGATTTCACTATAAAGTGTTACATGGGGGTAGTATCTGATTACAAAGTACAAGCCACTTTAGCTATATTATTATTTGAGTGCTATTATTTCTTAAACGAAGTTAGGATTCTTTAAAGAATTGTTAGAAGTCATATTTTTTTTTAAAAAAGTTATCATTATTTACAATAGGATATAGGTTACATAAAATATTTGGGAGTACCAAAACACAATACTACAGATACTGATATAATGGGAAAGTTAGCAAAATACGTTTTGGGCACAATTTCGTTTCGGATTTCCAATATCTCTCCCTAGGACGAGGTACGTCATTTAACGCCATCTCATAAGAAACATGACCATTTACTGTCGTATATATCCCTTTCTTTCAAGCATTATACCGCCGCTGGGACATCAAAAGGAAGTTTTCCCATTACAATGTCTGTAGAAAGTTTGCTACGAAAAGTTGTTCTCTCTTAGAGCCTTCATTTTTCCGCGATTTCGCTCACACCCCCTTCCCTGGGTCCTACTATTTTCAGTCGCCCCTGCCGCTCCTGCCGCCCGCGCTGCCCCCGCCACACCACCGCTCCCGTCGCCCCCCCCCACATACAACCGCTCCCGCCACACCCCGCGTCGCCCCAGCCGTCCCCGCCACCCCGTCGCCTCCCCGCCCCCGTCGCGTTGCGCCGACCTCTTCTCCCCGACGCCTCGCCTTACGGCCGTTGGGGTCAGCACTGCAATTAGGAAGGAAAAAGAAGAAGAAGAAGAAGCGCCTCAGCCCTTCCGGCGGCGACCGCCAGCGCTCCCTCGGGTGCTGCACTTGCCGCCCCCGCCCCCCGGAAATTTTGTGACCAACATCTGCAGCGCGGGACGAGCAATCTGCACCACGATTATCAGAATCAGTGGAGCGTCCGCCGGTAACTAATTTATAGTTTCGGCAATGGGATACATTTGTGGGAAAACCATGACTTCTATAGGGTTGGAAAAGTCTCTGTGGACATTTTATTAATCGGGGGAAAATAATGAATAATAAATACATTCATGTAATTTACTCGAATTTTCCTGTTGAACGAAACTAATATTTACTTACAACCAGAGCAATGATCTTTGGCATACAGTTCGCTTCACGGCCGTTTCACACATATATTTCTTCAGCGTATCTAGCAACTCTACGATTCGTAAATACTCCATGATTCAGTACAGGGTAATTTACTGATTAAAACGGCGTTGGCAGCGTTATATGTGGCTGACTCAGAAAAAAATGTTCCCAAGGGTTCCAACTACAATATTAGGCTATAAATCAGGTGACAAAACATATTTAATTAGTATTTTGTGGATGGAAAAGTAATAATTTTCAAGAAAATTTTTGTCCAGATTCTTGGAAAGCCATCAAAACAGTAAGATTTCGAATTTCCCTACATTTTTATTTGATAGAAAAACGTGAACAAATGTTAACGGAAAATAATATTCTAGGCTCTTACAAGAACTGGAAAATTGAACATTATAATGTACTTATCATCCATAACTTATCATTTAAAAAACAAATATACGATTATTGGGCTCTGATTGCGCTATCGTTTACCGCAAAATATATTAAAAATATCTTTCATTTCTTTATTCCACTTACTTTACTACTTTCAAAAGTCATTATATTATTACTTATTTCTATTGAAATAATTTCCTATATGGAAATAATACCAGTTGAACAGCCATTTCATTATTTCTTGCATCACAACGTAACAATTCTCCAACAGGTGTGCACTATATATAAATATGATATATAAATAAATCTTATAAAATAATGTCAAATACAAAAATATGTAATACAAACTACTTTTACAAATTATAACAATATATAAAAAATGAACTAAGGAAAAATCAATTCAAGTAGCTTTGAAGATTAGTAATATATTATTTCGCAATATATACCGTAAAAAAATTGACATTGACTAAAAGCTCACATTATTCCTAGTAAATAAATAACTTCCATGGCTGTGTTGACGTATTTTGTAAAATAATCAAATTGATGTAAATCATAATGGAAAGTTAATTGTAGATTTAATATTTCATTATATTTATGAAATATAATGAATATTTTATGAAATATCTGCAACAGCATACCTGATGACATTGATAATGAATTTGCAAAACTGTATATCGATACTCAGCATTATTTTTTCATGGGCTATAAAATACAAATATTTCCTATTTAAGAAACATTGATTTAGTCTTTAAATAGTAATGATAGGAACTGATTTAGTCTTTAAATAAGGACAAGAAAAAAATCTATTTATGTTCCGTTATGTTCTATCTACGTGTTAAATTTCTCTTTGCCTTTACTTATGCTATATTAAGAATGCACGTGATTGTTCGCATGCTTTCACAAAACTTTTCTAAACTGGTGATTAGTGAATATTTTCATTCTCATATCGTTTCCTTTCCAAATAAATGTTGGGAACTTGACATGCACTTCCAATTTATACAAGGTTGCTTCATTCAAGAGGACAGTAATTGAAGTGTTCCTTCATTAAGATATTGAAAAATGCTACAAAATTAACTCCATATACTTCTCTTTCCTCTCCATTTAATATATTTACTTTTTATTCTGAATGGGGCCATTGCAACTGCACACAACACATTCCCATTCTCCTTATAAACATCCCTTCGTACGAGTCAATCAATCCACCATCCAACACTTCCTCTCACTTACTCCTATTCACGTAGTTCATCCTGGCGTTTATTCTGTTATTCCTCGTCTTTATCAACCTCCCCTCCCTGCAGACGCAGCAATTTTTTGCGGGCAAGGGAGCAGCCGCCGAGCGGGGGGGGGGCCCGCGCCCGCTGAAGCACTGCTCGCGCGGGAGTTGAACGAGCGGAGGCCCTCTTCCCCCCACCCCCGCCCACGACCGCACCCCCTCCCCCGCCGCCATTGCTGCCTTCTCCCTCTCCCCGCCACCCAGATCAACCGCCACACCGCCTCCTGCGCCGCTTCGAACGGCTCCAATGACCCCGCCTACAAAGTGCTTACGCCGTCCCCGCCGTCCCCGCCGTCCCCGCCGTCCCCGCCGTCCCCGCCGTCCCCGCCGTCCCCGCCGTCCCCGCCGTCCCCGCCGTCCCCGCCGTCCCCGCCGTCCCCGCCGTCCCCGCCGTCCCCGCCGTCCCCGCCGTCCCCGCCGTCCCCGCCGCCCCCGCCGTCCCCGCCGTCCCCGCCGCCCCCGCCGTCCCCGCCGTCCCCGCCGTCCCCGCCGTCCCCGCCGTCCCCGCCGTCCCCGCCGTCCCCGCCGTCCCCGCCGTCCCCGCCGTCCCCGCCGTCCCCGCCGTCCCCGCCGTCCCCCACTAACATTCCTGCTCTCACCGCCCCCAACCGTCCCCGCCGTTGAAACATTACCCGTACGCGAGTTACGCCGATGTAGTGCCCACCTACTTCATTCCGCCGCCCCCACCCTTCTTCCCCATCTCTTCCATCTTCCCTGCCACACCCGTCGCCGCCTCAGGCGCCGCCGTCGCCATCGCCTCCACCGCCCGCGTCGCCGCCGCCGGCAATTCCGCGCTCCCCTTCCGCGAGGGCCCAGAGGAGAAATTTCCCGCCGAGGGGAAAAATTGTCGACGAATTATTCTCGGAAGCCATTCCTGGTTTCGCTGGAGAATGTTCGGGCTTGAAATTCCTGCGTTGAGGGCGTAGCATTGCGCGGTTTGGGCTGCTGCCCTCCCCTCGTTGCTTTCACGAGCCTCTCGCCGCGCTCCGTAGGCCCTCTTCGCGCCTCCCTCTTGGCTTGTTTCTCTTTCCTTGCTAGAACTTCTCGGCATGGTCGACGGGCTCGAGTTCCTTGAGCTCCTGCCATTTAAAACATTCCTTAAGCACATTGTTAAGAAAAGCTAGTGTTCCTTAAGCCTGTTACGTGGTTAGGAAACAACCCAGTTATCAAAAACCTCTGAAAGGCGTTTTTGTACAATTGGAACACATTCCAATAATATTTACGTTAATAAAATTTATTATTTAGTTTATTAGGTTTTACAAATAATGCATGAATAATGATGACAGTGTAATCCGTTGAAAGATCAGAAAAACTGCCATATGTTGAACACGTAGAGGAGTTAATTTGAACAGTGTTTGTTAAAGATCTGCCGTTGTTCTTTAAGAATTATTGATAAAATATATTTTGAAGCATTTTTTAGGCAGAATACATATTTAGTACTCCATGTTAATTTTACATTCTGATACACGATTTTCTACAACTACCTCACACACTCCACAGCACTCGTAATTCCTCTTCATCTCCATGTCATTAATTAAAAACAATATATTCCACTGTTACTGCCTTTAAAACATCGACATCTTGTAAACGAGCAAAGAAAATGTTGTCAAGGAAGCAATGTTGCCATTGTGCAATTGTCAAGGAAGGTAAAAGGAGTCAAATGTAAAGTTTTGAAATTAGATATTTGGAAAGGTTTTAGTGATTTTTTAATAATTTTTTGTGGTGAAAACACAAGTTTGATAACTAATCTGTGACATAAAAGTACATAATTCTTCATAGGAACAATTCGTACTGATTTATATTCAAAAACAACAAAAATTATCCCTCATTAATCACGTGTCCCCTACAAAGCACAAAAGATGTCGTAAAAACAAGAATTATACAATTTAATTGGGGAATTTTTCAAGGAGACTCGCTATCCCCTCTGCTGTTTTGCATTTGTTTGTTTCCGCTCTCTAGATAGTTGTCGCACACTGACTGGCTACAAGCTCCATTGTGAGGCAAGACCAGTACCATACTATTATATTTAACGTGGGTGATCTTAAAGTGTTCGCTAAGAATGAAGCGTTTCGATCCCAAAGGCTGTCTGTCGTCAATAATTTTAGCAAAGGCATCTGCATGATGTTTGGTCTTGACCAATGAGAATAGTCAATTTAAAGAGAGACAAACTGACAACGTTAGAGAACATTCGAGTTGATATTTACACTGTGATTCACGATTTTGAGCCATGTGAAACAGACAAACATCTGGCCATTCAAGAGTGTGAAAAAATTTTGAACGACACAATGAAAGAGTATTTGCAGGGAGTATTACAGAAGAGTGAGACTTATCCTACGGTCCGCTCTGAATTCCCGAAATAAAATATCTGCAATTGGTAGTTTGGCGGTACTTGTAGTCGAGTACAGTTTCGGGCTAGTGAACTGAACTGAGCAAGAAATTGAAATCATGGATAGAAATATTATAAAACCGCACACAATGTATCACGTTGCCCACCCTCAAGATTACTACATAGACTTTGTGTCACGTAAGGAAATAGGAAGAGTCCTTAGGCAAATCCAAGCCTCCTGGCTCAATGCAATAGTCTGAATGGGAAAGTACATAGTCAGTCATCAGTCATCCAGACTCACTAATGAGACTGGTAATTAAATCTGACCGAATAATGGGACGCAGCGGCATTGTAAGAGCAGCAAGAAACATTGCGAAGAAGATTATACAGGACATGTAGATGAACACAGACAGTGAACTTCTGGTGATACTTAACATGAAATGTGAGACGCAAAATTTGTTAAAGAAATCTTGGATAGATAAAATAGTCCATGGATAATATCTAAAAGAATGGACTAGGTGAAGAGCGATAAATATCAATCATTTATGTGGCTTCAAATGGGGATAATGAAGCTCTAATCGAAAGCGGTATTAATAGCTGCCCAAGATCAGACATTATGAACATGTTATGATAAAGCGGTTCTCAAAGTTTTCTAAGATGATAAATGCCGCTTTTGCCACGAACAAGTGGAAACCATTGATCATATCGTCTCAACTTGTCCAATTCTAGCAATGACCGAATAATTGAAAAGGCACAACAGGGTGTGTAGTTACTTCTACTGGCAGATCTGTAAAGCCCTCGAAGCCCTAACACATGCACCATGTGGTAGGGCACTCACCAAAACCGGTGACGTCTGTTGGACTGTGTACAATATTGTACGACCAACGCATTTAAACTGATTTCACGATAGGGATAAACACACCGGATATTGTTATCTGGAATGTGGAGAAACAATCGTGTCTACTTGTAGATGTGGATGTGCCGTTCGATCAAAATGTAATGAAGGAGGCAGAGCAACGTTTTCATTACAGGAGTTTGGGCATCGAGATCAGTCGAATGTGGAGCATAGAAGCACAGGTCGTCCCGATAGTTTTGGGAGCTCTGGGATTTGCTCAGCAAAATTACTGTAAGAACATGGATAAACTCCGAAGATATTCAAAATATTGTGAAGTGCAAAACATTGCTTTATTGAAAACAGTCCACATTTTGGACAAAGAAATGTAGAAACCCCGACAACCCCTAGATCTGCCCCTTAGAAAGTTGGTTGCAACCCCGAATAGATTTTATATGCAACCGACTTATAACATCTTTAGTCGTAGAGGAACAAAGTAATAATAATATTAGTGTAATTTCATGTGATAGAACTGGTAAAATAAATTTTGTGGCGATATTTCATAACTTATCTTATTTTTAAGAGTGAACATAGTTTGCGACAATGATTGTCTTGTCTCAAAATAAAGTGAATCTGCTCAACAACTTGTTTCGTCATTTATCCTGGAGGCACACCTGCGGCTGGTCGGCGACCTCTGCTCCGAGCAACCTGCCAAGCGAGGGAGAATCTCCTACCCCAGGCGCGATGCGTCCGGCCGAGGAGCTGGTCAGCTGGGAGGGCGAGGGCAGCCTTCCCCCGCTGGAAGTCGAGTCCGCGCGCCTGATTCTGCCCGCGCTCCCAAGGGCTCGGGCAAGCGAGGACACGCCCTCCCCGTGCGCGCCCCCCCCCTGCCACCCTCTCCACACACCCCTGCATACAACGCACGCAATGCGCCGGTTGAGTCCATTTCAGGAAAACAAACTCCGGAGGAATTTAATTACAATCATTTCGCATTATCCTAGAGTTCTTTTAACTCATCTTATTTAATATAATAAAAATGTTTCATTTATGTATTTACGTAATTTCTCTAATTGGTGAAAAATACTGCCATTTTACTCACAGTAAAGTTAACAGTTTAAACGATCACGGTTTTCAAGGAAACATCACTGGGTTCTCATTCTACTGTAATATTGTTTATTTTCTTACTTATATTAATATCTTAAAGTTCTTTCGATAGTTTTTTATCAACTAACAAAATATATGGAGTTAAAAGAGCTAGTTTTCAATAAAATATAGTTCAATGAATATGGCTCAATTAATTTAAGAACAATAAAAAGATATCATTTTAAAAGTTAAACTACATTTTACGAAGTATAAAAAGTATGTGTAATTATAAAAATTTAAAATTTGGTTAGACAATATTTATAAAGTATATATCAAGTACTACTGTATGTACTGTACTGTCAGTGAGGTAAAAATGTCTTTGCTCTGAAACGACTATCATTTAAAAAAAGTGTTTAAATGTAGAATTTTATAAATTAAAAAATTAAGAAAAAAGTAAGTGATGTTCTAGCTTCTTGATGGCTGATGGTTACTGCAATTTCTAAGCTCAAGCAAAAGCCGTAGATGGATCGTAGATGGATCAAATGAAAACTGAAGCTTCCGCAAAAGTATTGCAGCCTGAGTGAGCGAAGGCGACTGTGCTTAAATGGTGTTACTTATAAGAGTGTCTGTTCATCGGCAGATATTAGGTGGATGATTACAGCAATGACAAGCCAATTGAATCCCTTCCTTCAATTGCCTGGTATGACCCATTGGTATTACTCTGCTTGCTTGTGGGACATTCAAAATCCATTCATCCCTCTGATGATTATACAAACATAATAACTTGCGGGCTGCAGAAATAAAAATGATTCTGAACAACGCCACCTCAATAGCTTTTCCAAAAAGTAGCACGTACAGTGCTTAAAAACAACAAACTAGTTGTACTACAACAGCACATACTTTCTCACATTATTTCTTTCTTTTGCTATTTTCAAACGTTCAGAGAGTTACGCCATTTTTAAACTTTCTTTAACGCTTTTGAGAATTTTGTAAACTGCATTAATTTTAAGCACTAATTACATTGAAAATACTGTTTTTTTAAATTCTGCATAACCTGTTTTAAATATATAATTATTTATAATTCACTTTTTTATAAAAAAATATTTATCTTTATTTTTCCAAACTGAAAAATTCAGAGATTTCGTTGAAAACAACCATCTTTTACCATCTTTTGATACATAATACGTACATAAGACGAAAATTTGAAAAAATCGCTTTGTTGAGATAATTGTTTTAATATTGCCTGCATTTACTGCAAAATTCTGTGAAAACTAGTCATTTCCGAATGATCTTCTTTTATTAAAGAAACAACCTTTATCTACAATACTGTAGTTGCAGGACGATGCCAAAATAAATTTTGATCTTCTGCAACATTCAAAAAGGGATACAAGTATTTCAATAAAAATGCTATCTGAATGATTCCTTTAAACCTCATTTATGATATTCGTGAACAAAGTTTGATCACAAAAATTGGAGCCATTTTTGTGAACATTTCGAAAATACTGTTGAGGCTCCATGTAAAGTCTATGAGTAAATGGCAGGACAAAAAACATAAAAAGTACTTTTGGTCCGTCCGCCCGTCTGGGCGGAGTTCCACTGCGCTGGGGAAGGTGGCGTCGCCCCTTGAGAGAGAGAGGCCGGCCACCGGTCGCTGCGCTTTTCTGCGCGCGCCTCCCCCACCCCACCCTCACCCCCACCCACGCCCCCATCCCCGCCCCCTGCGACGAGGGTCAGCACTCTGCCTCTCGACCAGGGTGGGGGTCTCCTACGGCTGTTCGTTTGTTTTCTTTTTTTTCCATCGCAAGTGGCGTAGCGTGGCATCAAGTGCCTTCTGGCGGTCGGGATTTCTTAAGAACACAAGTTCACCGAAATTATTTGTTAGAGAATCTGGTTAAGCATTTTTAAAATGTGCTGCTCACCTCTTCCAGACTAAAGAGATATTTGAGGCTTCTAACTATCTGGATGGGAATTCTAGAGCTATCTCTTACTTTTGTTAAGCAATTTATTTTACATGATAAGAGAGGCGTTAAGCTACATTTACTTCGAAAGCAGGGTTTTATTTTTAGAAAAAGAAACGTTTCCGAGAAATACTCTTGTTTGCCCCTAATCTTATTTTTTCGTTCCCACGTCATGTTAATTTTCTCTCTACATCATCCTTTTATAGTAATCAAGTAACTTGCGTTCGTTCGTCTGTCCGTCTTTGATTGTTAGACCCCTTCCGGTCGTCAATCGGTGCAAGTGGGGCGAAACTCAACGCGTCTCCGTCTCCTGGCGAGGAACTAAGCACTTTCCCAGGAACAAGATTCAAAACAATTTCTTGAAAAAAAAACTTTTTAGGAAGATTTTATTTAAATGAAGCGCGTTTTGGAGTATTTTAGGCACATTCAGAGATGACCCATAGCTCACTCATTTTCTATTAACAAGTCAATTAGATTGGGATAATTTTATAGCATAATTCTTAGCCGGGTTATTGTATGACACTTTGGTAGAATTGTAGAAAAACAGTTAATTTGACGGTTTGAATGCACCTACGTTGGTGAAATGCTACGAATTATTACACTCTCTATGGCATACCTTGAATTGTTACGACTTGATTCATCACTTTGATAATTGAACCTAATTTTGTAATGGAATAAAACTTTTAAAAAATATAATCGATCCATTTTTATTTTAATTTTCTATTCTCTAGGATAGACCAGACAGATAACAGTATTTTATTTATAATTTTTTCTATGTTGAAATTGCATGGCACAAATAAACACTTTTTAAAATGAAAATAATCTCTCGACACGCTAAACTAGTTGTCAATTATTTGTTATAGCACTTACGAATCGTGCAAATTGAACTTATCTATGAAGTATTAGATACCATTCTACAAGAGCACACACGCAAATAAATAATTAGCTCTTGGTGCAGTTTGATCATTTCCATCGTTAGAAAATCAAATATACTCATATATCAATATGATGAGACAATGTTGCATTTTTTTAAAGATTAAAATAATTAACATTGTCCTTTCACCCTTGCGGTCGCCGTTCGAAATTCGAGTAAATCGTCTGAAATTTGTTTACGGAACTGAGAAACGATAGAATTGGACTAGGTTATCCGTGTATTCTGAGTTACTCGATCTCTCCCATAACTCCACCATAGTTGTATCCATCATCATAATTATCATTTAGTATCAAGCAACACAAAGAAGAAGGCAGTTCTTACGAGATTTTTCACGTTGTGAGCATTGAATTGGGACAAAATTATGAATGATTTTTTAAAAACTAATGGTTTGTAAACTATTAAAAATAATAAAATCAAATAGAAAACAGTAATTGTATACCATCTGAATGTGAAAAAGTATACAATTAGTGCAAAATTATTAGTTAAAACGCAATGTTAATCTGAAAACGCTAAATAGTACATGCTATAAAAATGGTACCGTAAAAATAAACTTCAGTGATCGTTCCATCTAAAACTAACGGCACCCTTATAAAGAGACGAATCTGTGTAAGGCCCGAGGTAGTTTCTCTGAGGAAGAACGAACTTCGAACGCGTGAAGAGCACCACTGAGCCCCACACACCTGCAACGGAGGCGCAGATAAAACGCTCCCTCCCCCTCCTCCCGCGCTGTTTCAAGAGCGACCCTCCAGCGCTATCGGAACGAGCAGCGAGGGGAAGCGGAAGCGGACGTGGAGTGGGGGGTTAGGGGCGGTGGATCTGGTTACCAAACCAATGTGTAAACTCTTTCTGCTTCCCCTCCCGGGCGGAAACTCAGCCGCAACCTGCACTCACCACCGCTTTTGGCACATTGCCACTCCACGTTTTCTGCCCCCCTCCAGACTGCCCCCCCCCCCATGTCATAATTTCTATAACCACGTACGCCATCGTCTCCCCTAACATTCCACTGTTTCGTACCTTTATTTCTAGTGTTGGCGTCTATGTTCCTGAAATTTTCCACTTTCATCTTCACTTATATGAATAATTTATTAAATAAACAACAATTCTGCTGTATTTGGCTCTGTCACCCTTCATGAGCTGAGGCCAGGGTTCGCGTGAGCAAACCTCTACCACTGTCCTGTTTAGATCAGTTGTTTGCAAGCAATTAGCATAGATCGCACGTCTCTGAAGATGGAAGTGTGTAAAATGAAGAAAAGATCACGCGCGACCCTTGTACAACAATCCATAGAACAGATGTTCTCTAAAAATCGTATTACAAATAGTTTCGCATCAACCCAGTTACAATACCTGAGTCACGAATGTGCAACAACAAAGGATATCGCGCGTGCAAATAACCTCCTTTTGCATCGATGGCAATTGATGTACTTGCTCTTCCGTTTCAACAATATCTCTCCCTAATCCGGCGCATATTTGCAGTTCACGACGGCCCCGCCCCCTCGCCTCCCCCGTCCGACACCTCCGCCGTCCCCGAGGCCTGCTGCACCATCTCCGCCGCTGGAGTTTAAGTGGATAATCGGCGGCGGCGAGGGCGGCGGCGGGCCCAGCGAGGGCGGTAATGAAATTAGGCGGGCGGCCGTTGGGACACGCGCCTCCCTACAGGCCTCGCCCCCGCCCCCCTCGCCCCGCCGGGGGGGCACGCAGTCAGGGCGCGTTAGCCCCCGCTTTCGTCAGGCACACGCCGACTCGCGCCTACCACGCACACAGCCCCGCGCGAACATGCTCCCTTAGCCCTTGCCCACCCCGACCCCCACGTTCCATTCTCCCGGCTGGCTCAGCACCGCCCGCTCAGCCCCGTTCCGCTCAGCACCGCCCGCTCAGCCCCGTTCTGCTCAGCACCGCCCACTCAGCCCCGTTCCGCTCAGCACCGCCAGCTCAGCCCCCTTCCACTCAGCACTGCCTGCTCAGCCCCGTTCCGCTCAGCACCGCCCGCTCAGCCCCGTTCCGCTCAGCACCGCCCGCTCAGCCCCAACCTACTCAGCACCGCCAGCTCAGCCCCCTTTCACTCAGAACCGCCTGCTCAGCCCGTTCCGCTCAGCACCGCCCGCTCAGCCCCGTTCCGCTCAGCACCGCCCGCTCAGCCCCAACCTACTCAGCACCGCCAGCTCAGCCCCCTTTCACTCAGAACCGCCTGCTCAGCCCCGTTCCGCTCAGCACCGCCCGCTCAGCCCCGTTCCGCTCAGCACCGCCCGCTCAGCCCCAACCTACTCAGCACCGCCAGCTCAGCCCCCTTTCACTCAGAACCGCCTGCTCAGCCCCGTTCCGCTCAGCACCGCCCGCTCAGCCCCGTTCCGCTCAGCACCGCCCGCTCAGCCCCAACCTACTCAGCACCGCCAGCTCAGCCCCCATTCACTCAGAACCGCCTGCTCAGCCCCGTTCCGCTCAGCACCGCCCGCTCAGCCCCGTTCCGCTCAGCATCACCCGCTCAGTCCCATTCACCGCAGCCTCGTCTTGCTTAGCTCCGACTTGCTTAGTCCCGTCCGGTTCAACCTCGTCCAGCTAAGCATCGTCCCGTCCCATCGTGCATAGTCCCGTCCAGCATCGTGCCCCGCCCCGTCCAGAGCAACCACATCCTAACCTACTTCAGTCTGCCTATGCATGCCTCGCCCTGCTCCCACCCCACCCGCCTCTCCAACCCCGACCAGTTCCTTCCTGTTCCTCTTCTCGCATACTCTCCCCACCTCGCTTTGTCGAGCTCCTACCTCCCCGTCTGTCCACCTCTCACCCACTGCCCTTCTGTTGACCTCCTCACCTCCCTCTCCCCAGCCCTTCCAACCCACCTCAGTCTGCCTACTCATGGCACTCTCCGCTTCGCCTCTTCCGCGCTCTCCCTCGCTTCTCTCCGCCTCACACTGCCTCACCTCACCCTGTTTTGTCCCTCCCACCCCTTTCATCCACGTCCATCGTGCCACGCTCTTCCCCGTCCCGCACAAGTCCTCACTATCTGGCTCCGACACGTCCCGCCCCACTGTTCACAACGTCTTGTTCCGCTCCCGACTCGCTTCGTCTCGCCCAACCTGCCTCCTCCTCTGCCAAGATGGCGTCCCGAATGAAGAGATCTGCCGAGGAATAGAGAACGCTTCATCGGAGCAAGACGCCTTTGGCTCCAAGATGATTTCCTCTTAGTGCATCAGTACAGCTTCTTCCTGCGCAGGGGTTGTCCTTTGAGCCGCAGGTGCCCGTACTCGACACCGCGTCGCCTGACTTCAATTACTCGGAGTGCGCGCCCGGTTATCCTCGCTTCCTTTATTTTGTTATTCTGTGTTCTTAAACCTTCTCTTCTCTCCGTGAAAACGTGGATTCCTTTTTTAAACTCATCTCTCCCTTTTTTATTGGATAATTTGCATTTGATGTTGTACTGACAACAAAAATATGTGTCCTCGTTTGTTTAAAAATAGACTGCAGGCAATACATTTCCCTTGATTTAAAGAAAGAAAACTATATTTTCAAGGAAATACTTCTGTTACACTTGCTGCGGAAGAAATGAGAAAAAATTGCAATACGTTTAGAAATACGATCAACACACAGGTCATCGCAACAAGAAATTACTATATACAGGGTGAGTCACGTACCTTTAGTACCTCCTTTAACTTCTGAACGGTTGCAGTTATTGCAATGCAGTTTTCACGAAAGTAGATGAGAGAATGGAGCTAATTGATACGTGTATTCATTTATATTTTATCACTTGTATTTTACGAGATATTTGAGGTAACTCTGTTTTTTCAAATAAAACTATCCATTATTTTCAGACTATCATGACGAACGTAAAAGGACAAGTTCAATGATATACATATTTTCATATATTAGATTATCATTTTTTGAGTAATTTGATTTTTTTGCGATTCGTGTTTAACAGATTTTTTAATATAACAGTCCGCCGCACAAGATCACGCAGCGCTCCACTAGCAAACGCGTGCTGGGGGAAGGGAAGGGATCTTAGGATTTAAAGATACGAAACATATTCAAAGGAAACAGCCCATCAGAAATTTCCGAGCTCTTTCAAACGAAATTCATTCGAGCCAGAGAAAGACTCGTCCATTTTATCACCAAAAAGTCGGGATGAAAAGATCATCGTACGCTGTGATAAAAGGAAAAAGCACGCGATTGTTCCAGAAACAGATATAAGCAATCTCGAAAAGAGATAAATCAAAATTATTCCAGGTAAAATTATCTTCAGCCCATGCAGTTATACTAACTTTCCAAATAACAGGACAGTGTTGTACAGGACATGTACTCCAAATGTATGATTTCTGTAGCCAAGCTACAGCTCGCAAAATAATTAGATGAATCTAGTCAATTGGTGGGTGATGCGACAAAATCCCACTCGATTAGCCTTGGCTCTTCATGAGATGTCGGCACCAAAGATAACGATAAGTACTTACCATTATGCAGTATAAAAAAAGAAGCCAATCACGGGCCCCCATTTTGTTTTCGAATATTTTTAATTCAAATTACTGCAGAATTAAATCAAAATAAATGTAATACACACCTTACTTAGTTATGTAAATATTATAGTCCACTTAAAATTATTGGCCAAGTAGTTTAAGAATGTTTTCGTAAACATTACATTTTGTGGATTTTTAAAACAGTTTCCTAATGAGAGCTCCACGCAAAGTTTTTAAGGAATGGATAAAAATCAATTAAATAACTGCTAATAGATTGAACTCTATAATATCTTAGAAGACTTAGAAGACTTCCCCATGAAGAATCGAAATCAGGCAACTAAGAATAAGCACTTGAACAAACTTTGCTTTCCTCTGTTCGCATTAATAGCCGTCTGTCCGGCAACATATGAAGATGCAATTACTATTATTTGACTGGGCCATGGTTTTGCAAGTAACTAGAATTGTAGTACGTTTACAGTAGGCGACAGCACTCTACAGAACAACAAATCAAGGGGCTCGCATTAGGAACGGGGTACAGGTTTTGGATTTTCCTCTAGTAACTTGGTTAAAGACGTGTTGAGAGAGGTGGCTCAGAGCATTAACTCATGTCACTGCAGGGCCACTTCCGGGAGGCCTCTGACCGATTCGACTCCCGACGGTGGTAAGATTTTCGACATTAGCTTGCGACGTCAACTTTTCGACGTCAGATAGGTCGAATTCAATTGCTGTCCGGACGAGACTTCTAGCAGCCGACTGCACTTATCGGTACATTTCAGTGGTTTCTCCGATTAATACCAGGCGAATGCCGGAGCAGTACACTAACAAACGGGCTACGGACCGCGCGTGATCTTTCCTTCTCCTTCCTTGTGCTATTCCCCCACACCTTCCTTACACTCTCTTACATTAACATGCGCCACACTATCCACATACCTGGAGACCGGTCGAGAGTTCAGAGCTTGTCCCGGCTGAAGCGGTACCCCGTTGGGATTGCTGCACCCCGATTCGTCGAGACACCGGTCGAGGAAAACCCCGCTAGTCGATGGTAGGTCGGCGTCGAATCTCGCCATCCAGCGGGGGAAGATCACGGTCATCTGACGAGAAAAAAATGCATGTCCCAATATCCACATATTCCAAAGAATATGTGGATACACCACATATTGTAGGGAGACCCCGCCTCTAGTGAACACTTGTACTGCGCGACTCCTGTGACCTTGTCATCCATGCAACGCACGAAACGCTCCAGCCTGAGGGTATATTGTGCGCACGCGCATGGGAGTGAGGTTTCCAGAAACAAAACCCGCCGCGTGAGCTACTTGGCTCCATTTTATACTAGCTCTCTTGCCGTCACGTGACCGCCGTTGAGCATTGGAGGGAGGTTTGCATTCTACTACGTGACAGTCCCAGCCACGCGGGCGTCAATCTGGTCTAAAAATCGCTGTACCTCAGCGTCGTGTCACCTCTCAGTGGGGACAGCCTAGGTCTAAATTCTCTTGAATTTAGCTCAGAGGCTTCTTTTTAGGCTTCGGGATCTTTTATCTTTTACTTGCATAAATCTATTACGATGGTCGGCCAGTTTTACTTCCCCATCCGAAGGCAGGCGTACGAAGGATTATTTTGCCCTTAAAATTCCACAGTTTCGATGAGTTTTGAACCGTAAAAAGTGCGATACGCTAACCGTTTTGCCAACAAAACCGCTAAGGAAACTGCATGATTTCCTGTTCAACCAACTATCACAATTTCATTTGCTCTTTTTCGCACCGCGCGCTGTCCCCGCCGCAGCCTCCGCCTCGCTCCGCGCGCGCCGAGATCTTGGCCGCGTGCGCCCCCTCCTCGCCCCTAGGCGGCGGAGGGCGCGGGGGGCTGCTAATTGAATTGGCGCCAAGTGAGGGGAAAAGTGCGCGATCGGCGCAAACGAGGTTAGCACCCTCTCGCCCAGCGCCCCTGCGCCGTGCGCCACGCGCCGCCACCGCCCCCGCTACCCCCGCCCCCGCCGCCAACCCCGCCCCGCCGCCTGCCCCGCCCCCGCTCCCCCTGCCCAGCCTCCGTCCCGCCCCGCCCCGCCCCCGCCCCGCCCCCGCCCCGCCCCAGCCCCGTCCCCGCCCCCGCCCCGCCCCACCCCTCCCCGCCTCGCCCCCGCCCCGCCCCCGCCCCGCCCCCCGCCCCCGCCCCCCGCACCGCCCCCGCTGGAGAGGATCCGCGTGGGCAGTGCACGCGCACGCCTGTGCGGAACCCGGTCACCTTCATCTCCCGCCTTCAGCCGTCCGAAGGGGGGGAGGGCGGAATTGCACTGCAACGGTTCCTCGCCTGCTCCCTCCGGGCCGCGACCCAACGCGGAGCGGCGTCAGAGGAGATTTAATGTCGAGTGGGCGCGGCTACCGTGGAGATTTTGAGAAGCGCTAAGTCATTCCCTTTGTTGTACACGGACATACGAATTTGATGAACGTGATATCTGCGTTGATTTCAATGCTCATAAATGCATAAAACATTGGCATACATTAATCGAATATGATAACGTATCGTTCCTAATAACCCCTCTCTTGGCTGCCTATCGATTATTCCCTGCATTTTACATTGTTTCTCCAGTTACTACTGGTACGCTATTGATTTCGCGCGCTGCGAGTCGCTATGGGTTATTATGCATTGTCAGTTCACCCCTTCCCTTTGAGCTATTCGACGTAGTAGTAGATATAGCCCAATTTTTTTGTCTTAAATGAAATATGAAACTTTTCCGTTTTCAGTGACTTTATTATAGAAATAATTTCTAAAAATATTTCATTTATCACTTTTCAGCAGGTAATGAGCTCGAAAATGATTTTTTATCTATCAAGTAAAAAATGAGAAGTTGAGATAATCAATCATCGTATTGTCTCTCATGTAAGTAGAGTACCAAGGAAACGATATAAACTTAGAATCTTGAAATATTCCTAATAAGATAGAAACCAAATAGAATTGTTCTATTGTATTGGGTTTATTATTTATTGTGCCAGGTCTTTCAAAAAAATGTAAATTTGTACTGCTTTAATAGTCTATTACCTTTTACATATCTTTAATACCTATTCCGTCACAAGGCGCAGGTAATTATTCTTGTCTCGTTTTTAATAAAGATGTGGATCACTTTTGCGAAGAAAAGCGGTTTTCCAATTTATTATATGGCACTTAAGTTGAACTCGCGGAACATTTCGTTTACTTTGAATTATTTACAAATGTGGTGAAATATACCAATGATCGCTAACGCTGAGAATGAAGTTATTGACCTCAGTGAATGATAAACAAAGAGAGAAAATTTCTTTGTTTGTACTGAAAAATGTTTGTTCTTAAATGATCGTTTCTTCTAAATAGTTATTACCGTATTCGAAACAGAAGATTTTCTAAAAGAAAATAGGACAATAAATTTGTGTATATTTTTTCACATAATATATACTGTCATAGTATGAACTGAAATATTGAGTAAATGATAGCACTAAAATAATTAAGACATTGTAATTTGAACATCTGTGTGTTAATATGTAAAAGAGAAAACCCAGTACTCCCTTTTTATTACAATACGGACATGAAAGAGTGTGAGATTTGTCATAGTTAAATTGAATATTATGGAGGAGGAGTGCAGATACCTATATTATATTAAATGAAATATATGTACACATACACTACTAACAAGTTCCCAAGGAGACACGAGTTTTCTATGCCATATTCTCCAAAATGAGACATTTTAAGACGTTTTATTCAAAGATTAGCATTGAAGAGAAAAATACTTCCTCCGTATTGAGATTTGTGTATGTGAAGGTCATATTAATAACAGCAATATTATTATTTTTACTTTTAATATTATTATTATTATTATTATTATTATTATTATTATTATTATTATTATTATTAAGTTTTGAATGTGAATGATAATACTTTTTACAAAAGTTCGTAATGGTGTTATTTTGTACTTAACACAACATTAAACGCAAATAAAGGGTAATGGAGACAGTATATTTTATTTTCAAAAGGCTTTGCTCTGTTGGCGGTGGAAGTCACGAGATCAGTCCGTCGTACTTCTCGGCCAGAAGGAGAGGCGCGAAGGCCAGTGATTCCCCTGTTTTCACAGATTCTCCAATTTCATAAGTGTTGTAGAGAATTAAGTCAAAGAACACGCTAATGATGTATTTGTACATGCCTGGGCAGATGACGCAAGAGAACAATTTTTTTTAAATATACAATAATTACACAAGTATAGTCGTTGCCAAAAGAACCTCAATAACGTTAAACATTTACTGAATTACAGACCAGTTTCAACCACTGAATGACCACTAGTGAATGTAAATAGGTAGAGAAAAAGGTACATGTAAAATTTGACGGTACATGACTTTGCCGGTACATGTAAAATGTGGGAACACAGAATAGAACACTGGTACAATGCAATATATAATCGTAATTTTCTTCAATATGAACTATTTGGTGTAAATTTGCTACTATTGTGTGTAAATTGGAAAAGTCCTACTTAACTAATATATTTTAATCATGCGTTTGAACTCAGTTTCTTTAACATCAAACTCTTCCTCATTACTCCAATACTTTATATTGATATTTGAGTAGTGATTCTGAAATAAAAAGAAATAAGAACATTGTCCTAAATGTATCCCATTGAGCAACACATGGAAGGATTGATATGGCGTAAAATTTCCTAAAGGAAGAAACATTTTCAGAAGTAAGAAAAACTGCCAACGCAAACAACACTTGTCAGTGAAACGTGTAGGTCAATTTCCAAGTGTGAGAAATTGTCTCGCTCTCATCCCGAGTAAATATTTGAAGACTGGATTACTTTGGCTGGGCGCATGTTTACACGAGTTAAGCTTTCTCTCTTATGCTCGCTCACGCGTGTACGAGGGATTTCTTCCAATGAGTCGCTTGCCAGCTTCTGATCTCCACACGTGGCAACACCAGAAGAAGTGATCACGGAAGATGTGATATTGCTAATAACATTTATAGGATTTACTTATTATTTCACATACGAAGTAGACTGTAAATATTTATTGAATAAAAAAACTTCCACGTATTCTGAGTGGTATACTCATCAAAACTGGGTGACGATGAGCGCAGTTGGTTTATATTTAAACGAGGGAAGCGTAGAGCCATCTTCTTCTTCTTCTTCTTCTTCTTCTTCTTCTTGTTCTTCTTCTTCTTGTTCTTCTTCTTCTTGTTCTTCTTCTTCTTGTTCTTCTTCTTGTTCTTCTTATTCTATGTAGGTTGTACACCTGATTTTCTTCACGCTCCATCCTGAGGATGTACTAAACGTTGACTTCTGATCTTCTCTCCAACTTTTCTGCCGCCTTCCGGAGTTACCCCTTCCTAGTGGTATTATATCCCTGGTTATCTTCACCAGTCTGTCATCGCTCATTCGAGTGATTTGGTTATTCCATTCTCATTTTCTTCTTTTCACAAATTTGGTTAAATAAGTTATTTTACACCGTTTTCTTACATCCTGAGCAATATGCGGAAAGAAATATGAGGAAAATTATCACGAATTCCGAGTAAGAGGACCCTCAAATTGTGCGTCTGTGAACGTTTTCCGGGTACGCTTAAACATGAGTGGCTGGAGCTCCTTCAGGTAAAATGTATCTCCATTAATTATTTCGTGTTTCCGGGCGCGTTAACAGCTAAGGTCATTAGTCCCGTAAGTATAACGCAAGTCATCGCGATAGGAGGCTGTGATATTCCCCTGCTGGATGTCGAGATCCAACGTCTACCTACACGTCTACTTGCGTGGTTTTCCGCAATCAGGAATCTCCCACCAGCGGGGCACCACCCCAGCCGAGACAAGCTCAGAGCTTCCCGACTGGTCTTCCAACGAAGGTGGTAGTACATGGCATCTGGATGTAACTGTATGTAAGTAAGAGGAGAGGACAAGGACGAGATAGGAAGGATCGCGCACGTCCATGGCCCGTTTGTTAGGGTACTGCTTAGGCATTATTTTGGTGTTGATTGAAGAACCCTCGGAAAACTGTCGATCATTGCAGCCGGCCTTTAGAATTCTCCTCCAGACAACGACTGAACCCGACGCAGCTGCCTAGCTAATGTCGAAAATCTTGCCACCGTTGGGAGTGGAAAACTATGACCTCCCGGTCAGAGGCACTGCAGTACCCTTAATCAATGCCGTGACCTACTTAAGCCGGTAAAGGGTACAGCAATAAACATGTTTGCTTCACCACATCAATGAAGCTGCGCGAAGTTTCTTCCTAAGGCCTCATTCACAACGCAAACTTAAACGTAACGTAATGCTGTAAACTTTGCCGGAAAATTTACACGTAGAAAGAAGCATTCACAATGACGAACGTAAGCTGGAACGTAAGTTTTGTCTGAACCAATTAGAATTCAACGTACTGAAACTTGATCGATTCGTTTCTAGCACGGTGGAAAGATCTTCCCCCCAAAGTTTCTAGCTTTTTCTTCGACGTTTCTATCAATTTGTCTTTATATATATGCGAGTCGCTGTTGTAGAAGTGCTCGCATTTCCTTCATCGTATAAACAAGGATTCTCTTGAACCAAATTCACGAGTAATTCGTCGAAGATTATTAGTTTATTAGCCATGTCAAGTTAAAATCACAATTAAAATTGCCCAAATTCTCACTGTGAATTCACTATACGAATCAAAACTGTTCGCAAACTAGTTTTCTACTTTACAGTAACAAAATGACATAACCACAAACTACCTTATCACAATGTAAAATAGACCTTCCACGCTGCTCTCTGATTGGTGTTCGGTAGAATTCCGACGTAAACTTAACGTAAAAGCTTGAGGCTTGTGAACCCTTTAAGTGTACGGACTTACGTCTACCGTTACGTCAAGGCATTGCGAATGGTGTCGCTTAGTAATTCATTTGTAGCTTTTGCGGCTGCGTTACGTCTACGTGTAAGTTTGCGTAGTGAATGAGGCCTAAGGTCGCGCGCGTCAGCTGCCCGTGCGTGCTCGGCCCGAGTGAGTCGTGCGGCGTCGCGAGGTCCCCGGCCGCGCGACCGGGCGAATCTTGGCGCGTCCGCCACCTGGCCCCGCCTGGCGCGCGCACGGGGCGAGCGAGGGGAGACTCATCGGAATAAAAGCCTCGGAGGCAGCGGCGGCGGCGGCGGCGGCGGCGGCGGCGGCGGCGGTGGCGGTGGCGTACAGTGGGCGAAACGGCTCGACATAAACGGGCAAAAAATCGGGAGCGGTAGCTCAGTGCAATAAATGATGTCATTGCAGCGCCTCTGACCTGGAGGTCCTAAGTTCCCACTCCCCACGGCGGCAGGATTTTCCATACTAGCTTTTCAGCTAGGTCGGATTGAGTCGTAGTCTGGAGGAGAATTCTAGCGGTCGGCTCTGATCGGTTGTTTTCAGTCGTTTCTCCTAACACCAGGCGAATGCCGGAGCAGTACCCTAACAAACGGACCGCGCGCGATCTTACCTTTCTCTTCCTTGCCTATCCTCTCCCTTTACACACACACACACACACACACACACACACACACACTTACGCTAACACGGACTACACTACCACATATTCCGGGAGATCGGTCGGGTACTTAGAGCTTGTCTCGCTGGGGCGGTGCCCCGCTGGTGGGAGAGTCCTGGTTAGGGGGGACCCCACTAGCGGACGGTAGGACGGCGCGGGATCTCGCCATCCATTGGCGAAGATCATCGGCTTCTCTCGAGGATGACACATGTACTACACTTACGGAACTAATGCCCTAAGGTGTTGACGCGCCCGGAATCAGTAATCAACTAACCAACCAACGGGCAAAAAAGGGGGTTCCCGGTGCGAGTTCTTGTTTTGGGCGTGATCTGGGCTGTCCGGGTGACGCTGTGTTGTTTTGGGTGTTTTACCAACAGCAAAATCGCATGGCTTATTTGAAGATATTTGCTAATTATATCGCCGCCACACTAAATAGAGATTATTTAGTTCATCAACACGCTAGTGTTCATTCTTTCTATCTGATATGACTCTCAGTATATAGTAGTTATAGTCAGTTTGTAACAGATCTGGCTTTATAAATAGTTTTCATTAGACAGAAACTGTTTTTTATCAATTCTTGTATCAAACGCTCGTTTCTACATGTATCCTTTAATAAACTTGTACACGAGTTATGGTATGGATCTCTTAACGCAAGATACACTTTTCTTCATAGCACGTCACAAACAGGTTTTATTGTTTTTGATATTAAATACACAAATATAATGAAATTACAGATTTTCTTCATTAATTTGTTCATTCTTTACATGGAATTTGTGATCGAAAATCGAGTATTTTCTTTCTGCACGGGAGTGTTATTGTGGTGTCGTGTCTGTCCACTGCGCTGTGCGGTAGCCGAGGGGGCGGGGTGGGGCGGGGGTGGATCCGGGCGTTCATTCATTACCGCACGGCCGGCGAGGGGCGGCCGTCGGACTGCGTGTTCCTGGATTTGCGACGGGATGGGCTACGCTGATTCCTGTGCGTTACTTCGCGAGTGTATGCGCTATATTCGTTATCGCCGGTTCGAGAAGGGTTGCTTCTGAATGCGACAAGCAACTGCATGAGGTGGATGGGCTTTGTAGTTCCGTGGAGGAGTAATTAGGTTAATTCGTTTCATTTGATCTTCTAATAATGTGGTTTTGATTTTAATCTATATTTCCATGTCGGATTCTGACTTCTGTGTAACGAATTGTGTGGTGTAATTAATTTTGTTCGTAGCCGACATTGTATCGTAATTAAAGCGTCTGTGACCACGTTTGATATTTAAAATATTCATGTTTAGTGGTTGATTTTTGTACCGCTTTGTTCTGATATTATCAATAGACAGAACTCGAGCAGAATTTGTGTATGAAAGATTAATGCCTCTTCGCTGGTTAAAAAGTATGCCTCTACTTGAGTACACAAATTAACCTGAAATTGTTATGAACACTTTAAATAAATTTTTCTTACACAGGAAGAAAATGTGGGATGCACATCTGTTTACTTGTAAATGATTTCATGACCAGATATAAAATGACGGTAGATGTAGACCCAATGATGGAGTAGTAAAGAAAGAAACATAAAAATACAGAGAAAATATTAATAGAATTAATTCGATTATGAAAATGTTTTAGAAATAGACACTCTATATCGTAGCTGCACACACATTACATTTTCCACCTCTAAGTACGTGATTCAAATCTGTCACTGCATGCAGAACATATGGTATACAACGAAGGTTTAAATTTCTTTCATATGGGGTTCTCGCCATTATTTTCCTTCTTATTCCACAATCTTCGCTGTATTTATTTTCATTATACCTCATATTATCTTCCATCATTTCATCGTATCACAGCGCGCATGTCGTTACAAAGAAACACAACAGCGGCTGCAAAGGGATTGACCGACAGGCAACTGTGGCCATTATGCCGTCACCAAGCAATGTCAATCTGCAGGGCACCTAAATAAATAAAACATGGAGCGGCTGGATATTGGGCCCCGGTACCTAGAGATGAAAACGGAGCGCGTTGGCCGTTGTGCCACGCGACGTCCCAACGGAGCGGAAAGTCGCAACGGGCAGAATGTGACGGGCGACCACAGAGGCGACAGAGGGCCCGCTATGGCTGCCCGACCGACGCCTCCCACCTCGTGGTCACCCCCCACCCACAACCCCCACTCCCTCCCCGCCCTCACCACCCCGACTCCGCCCACCCGCCACGCCATCCAGCCCGCCTACACGCACGACAAGCCCCGCCTAGCCTCGTTCCACATACCATACCATCCCGTCTCATCCCGTCTCATTCCGTCTCATCCCGTCCCATCCCGTCCCATCCCGTCCCATCCAATCCCGTCTCGCCCCGCCTGTCCGCGTGCTTGATCAACATGCCCCGCAAACCCCGTTCCATCCAGTCCCATCCCGCCCCCACCTGCCCCGCATAGCCCCGTTCCATTTCATCCCTTACCATTCTGTGCCGCCTCGGCTGTTCGCCTGTCCGCCTGTCTCGTTGTCTTCCTACTTGCTCGCCAGCATACACCCCCGCCAGACAGCTCAACCGGTGAACCACATCCGTCCCGCCGACTCACCACGCTTCGCCCGCTCCTCTTGCCAGTTCGCAAGCGCGCCCGCCCTGCCCCGACCAGCCTCCCCCCCCCACCTTTTCTGACTCGCCCCACCTCTCCAGCGCTGGGCCGACCCGACTGCATCCACCCTGCCTGCTCCATCTCACAACGTGCCAATCCTTGCTAACTCCTACCTCGCATTTCATTTGCTTCACCCAGTTCCAACTTATCCCCTCCGTCCAGCCGCGTCTCACTTCCCTCCCCACTTCCACCTGTCCCACGGCTGTCTACACCGTCCTACCGCGTCTCACCCCGCCCCACTCCCTTACCCATCCACCCGTTACACTCTGTCAAATTCCGTTACACCCCGTCACACCCCGTCACACACCGTCACACACCATCACACACCGTCACACACCGTCACACACCGTCACACACCGTCACACACCGTCACATCCCGTCACACCCCGTCACGCCCCGTCACGCCCCGCCACACCCCGTCACACCCCGTCTCCCTCCCAGCCCTCTCCACCCCCTCCTATCGCCACCCACCCCGTCGCGCTCCGCCGCGGCCCCCACCGCAGCTCCCTAAGAGGCTCTCATTATCCAGGCAGCGCGCGCTCCAGTGACTCAGCGCAGTCGCCCGTTTGTGTGTTTTGGGAATCGCAGCCGCCGCATGTGGCGGCGCCGAGGGCCACTCGGGAAGGCGCGGGCGCTCCCGCTCGGCGCCGCGCGGCCCCGTCCAATAATATAAATACTACAACTGCAAACGACTCTAAGACCCAAGCATGTTAATATCAAAATATAAAAAAGTTGTTAATAACAGAGTTAATATGACTATTTGGGACAAAGTAGTTTCTGATACGATGTCATTTGTAATTCGTATTTAAGTATATTTGTTTCTTCGCTTTGGAAGTAGTCACAAGCAGCGTTCTGCCTTTAACGACAGTGTACCTTCAATTTTTATTTTTCTTGCCCTATAATTGTTCCAAACTTTCTTCTACAAGTTTGAGTTTGAAGTCAAACACTCGGCTGTCCTGACTCAACAGAAAAATTGCTAGGAGCTCACCATTGATGATAATTATCTATTTTCATGTCTAGTTTAACACCTCATTGAACAACTTAATTCTCGGTCGAGAATAGTTGTCGCTCTTGACTTAACACCAAAATGTTAATCTCCTCAAGATCAACAGGGACGGAACCTCGAATGTCTACAGATGCTTGGCTTAGCACACTAGCCACTGCATAAGGTACGTGAACTCACTCTAATTATCACCACAACATTATGAGCACTACAAGCGTCATTCACTGCACTATACGCGGATGGAGGGTGTGTCTTTATGGCATCCACCATTCAGACCAATCCCCCCGTGCCGCACCTGCCACCACCGACAATGCCACCCTTTGTTTTCTTTTTGCACCGCATCACGACCCCTTCGCTACGGTCACTGCCACCCCCACCCCCGCCCCACCCGTGCGGTGCCTTTCACGGGGCGTCCGCGCGCCGCCCCCGCGCTGCCCCCGCGCCGCCCCGCGCCACCCCCGGGCCGCCCCCGGGCCGCCCCCGTGCCGCCCCCGCGCCGCCCCCGCGCCGCCCCCGCGCCGCCCCCGCGCCGCCCCCGCGCCGCCCCCGCGCCGCCCCGCGCCGCGCGCCGCCCCCGCGCCGCCCCCGCGCCGCCCCCGCGCCGCCCCCGCGCCGCCCCCGCGCCGCCCCCGCGCCGCCCCCGCGCCGCCCCCGCGCCGCCCCCGCGCCGCCCCCGCGCCGCCGCGCACATCGCCTTTCCTGCACCGCCCATCACTGCCTCCACCGTGCACCAGCGCCATTCCCGCCTCCCTCGCCTTCCCCACCCCGCCCTATGCACGCGCCACCCTTCTCCCCCTCTCCCGTGCTCGGGCTGCCTTTCAGAGCGCGTCCGCCCGCGACGCCGCGACGCCCCCGCGCCGCGCCGTTCCGTGCCGCCGCGCCGCGCCGCTCCTTTCAGAAGCCCCAGGGGGCGGGGCGGGGCGCCGAAAGGAGCGCGCGCGCAGATGGACGCTTGCGCCGCGGGCGGCGCTCAAAGGCCGCAGGGGAGGGGGGCGGACCGCTGCACGTGCGTGGCGCTTGGCTTTGTAATTCTATTAAGACGCCTGCAAACGGGGCAGTAGAATCATAGAACAAGTCTCGCACGTTAACATTCTGGGATGGGACATCACTTATGTTAGATACGACGGGGAGCGGTAGCTCAGTGCTCCAGCTGATGTCACTGCAGTGCCTCTCACCGGGAGGTCCTAGGGTTACACTCCCCACGGCGGCAGGATTTTCCACACTAGCTTTTCAGCTAGGTCGAATTCAGTCGCTGTCTGGAGAAGAATTCTAGCGGCCGGCTGCTCTGATCGGTAGTTTTCCGTGGTCTTTCCGATCATCACCAGGTAAATGCCGGAGCAGTACCCTAACAAACGGACCACGGACCGTGCGCGATCATTCCGTCTTCCTTGTCCTATCATCTCCCCTTACACACACACTTACACTAATATGCAGTACACTACCACATATTTCAGGAGACCGATCGGGAGCTTAGAGCTTGTCCCGGCTGAGGCGATGCCCCGCTGGTGGGAGAGCCTTGGTTAGGGAGAAATCCCCGCTAACCGACAGTAGGTCGGCGCCAGATCTCGCCATCCAGTGGGGGAAAATCACCGCCATCTCCCGTGGAAAAAGCATACACTACACTTACGGGAGTAATGACCTAAGCTGTTGACGCTCCCGGAATCACTAACCAACCACATCGTACCTCATGCGCCGTATTGAGAGTGATTTATTCACTTGTTTATAACGTTCTTTTGTGTATATGTTACGATCATTTTCAGTGTAATGGTGTCTTTTGACAGGTATAAACGGCCGGTGTCTGGCGAATGGCGCGCTCCTGGCTGTGTCCGGCCGCGCGTGGCTCCGGGGAGCGGGGGGGGGGGCGTGGCGCAGCGTCGCCGGAGGCGGTCGTGGACACCTGCCGAGCGCGCCCCGCCCCGGGGGAGGCGGGAACGGGTGCGCTAGGTGGCAGCGGAAGAAGGCAACTACGCGGTGGGGGCGGCGGGGGCCGTAGGGGCGACGGAGATTGTGCGGACGTCGAGGGAGTCTGGGACAGCAGAGAGGTACGGCCACTTCAAGGCGGGGACACCAGGACGGGCGAGTGGAACGCTCCATTGATTGATTGTTAGTCATTCCGGGCGCGTCAATTACTGACGTCATTGGTTCCGTAAGTGTAGTGCAGTTTTTTCATCAACTTGTAGAGGGGTTCTACCCCCACTGGGTGGCGACTTCCACCGCCGACCTACCGTCCACTAGGGGATCTTTCCCGAACCAGGTATTACCCCCCAGCAGGGCACCGCCCCAGCCGGGAAAAGTACTTAGTCCCCGTCCGGTCTCGGGGCACGTGAGGTAGTGTAGTGCTTGTTAGTGTAAGTGTGAGTGTAAGGGGTGAGGATAGGACAAGGAAGACGAAGGAAAGATCTCGCGTGATCCGTGACCCGTTTGTTAGGGTACTGCTCCGGCATTCGCGTGGTGTTGATCGGAGAAACCACGGAAAACTACCGATCAGAGCAGCCGGCCGCTAGAATTCTCCTTCAGACAGCGACTGAATTCGACCTAGCTGAAAAGATAGTGTCGAAAATCCTGCCGCCGTGGGGAGTGTAACCTAGGACCTCCCGGTCAGAGGCGCTGCAGTGACATCAGTTGGTGCACTGAGCCACGCCCTTGGTGTAACGCTCAAGGTGGCATCGGCTGGAAGGGTGTGAAGCGCGGGGGAGAGAGGGAATCGGGGAGCAGGGAGTGGAGGCGGCAGCAAAAGCTGTTGTGAGGACTGAGGAGGGAAGCGCGGCAGGGGTGAGGTGGAAGGGCGGCGTGCGCGGCAGCTGTGGGGGTGGGAGGAGCAGCGGGGGCGGCGGGTTGTGGCATGTAGGGGCGACGGGAAGACGTCATTGAGCCTCCCCGAGCTGTCAGAGTGACTCGACATGTGGGTGGAGGGAGTTGTCAGCGGGGCATGGGAGGGCGTGTGATCGGACTAGGCCGAGCTGAGAACCGCTGGCGAACAAAAGTCAACCCAGATGGCACGGTGAAAGCCACTGCATTCGATGACTTGTTTGGTCTCATGTTTTGACTCTTAGTCCTCAGTTTATTATTTTAATTTCTACCGTATTTATTAGATAAATTTCGATGGAATGAGTAAACTCAATAACAGTTTTTATTTTGAAAAGGTTTTGACAAAAACTGTATACAACTTCGCAAAATGATTGAATTTTGTTTATGATGTATTGTTTTGAAGGGATATTTCGAGTACACTGGTGGAAGTTGAAAAATTTAGTTAAATATTAGAAAAAAATTATTTCCTTCTAGGAAATTAACTTAATATAATTCTAGGAGCACGTGTATTTATTTCAATTTTAAAATAATAACGAAAACCTGCAGTTTTAAAATGTTAGTTAAAAACACTTATGGATAATATTGTATTATACGATTGCGGAGAGTTTCCTTTGCTTATATTTTTACAACTAATCCATCTTTACATACATTACTTATCACATTTCATTAATCCTTTATCATCATCATCGCTTCTTAATTCGATTGCCACACTCGGCACACTCGACAAGTGCAATCTTGTTGTAGAATAAAGGGAAAGAACGCGATGTTTCTAAAATTTAGACAACATTAAATTAATACGTCAATAAATACTAATTAAATTATAAGTTCCAAATATCTAAAGCAACAATTAATCTGACAACGGATGGGTTGGGTCTGTGAGACACACAGGGTAGCAAAAAACTTGAGCCAATCACACACTGATAGCATCAGTAGCCTGTTCGTCTCTCTACCTTTCTATTATTTTCAAATGTAACGTTCGGTTTGACAGTTATTACGGTGCAGCGTAGGCTTCCGCGGCCGGAGTCCTTGTTCCTGGCTGTCCGAGAGACGCCGTGATGCATTTTGCCCTGAGGAAGGTCGCAGAATGGCGGCCGAAACTTGGAACTTGTGCCTTGGACGTGGTGTCTCCCGGACAGCCAAGAACAAGCCGTATAGGTTGTATATGTGATGAGTCAAACTTTCCAATGAAATGACGAGTATGATATAATATTTAGTCTTAAATTATGTTTACATAGCTAACGTATGGCCTAGCTTACAAACTAGATACTTACAAACTAATCTAAATCTACTTTGTCTTACATCCTGGCTTAATTTAACAACGAACACTATTTACATTATTTACAGTAAGCGGTACATACACATATAACACAAAAACATACGCTTATAAACATCATTTAAACCGCGACTGCACGAGTAATCCACAAACCATCCTCTCTCATCGATCACAGGGGTATTGTCTTTATGTTTAGGCTCACCTGTTCTCTACTGGGATGAGGTCATCTTGGGCAGTGTGGCGAAAATAGCTGGTAGCGCTCCCTGCTATAGCCTCGGCGACAATGCGCTCACGTAGCACGCGCATCTTTTCGCCAGTGGTAAATTTACGGAGCAGCACTGCACTTGACTCACACCATTCGCCCAGAGCTCCTACCACGATGGGGAGGAAGCTAACGTCCCGGAAGTTCCTGGCTGCTAAGAAGGGGCGAATATGTTCGTATTTCGCCGCCTTCTCATCATAGCGTTCACCGAGGCGCCCCGGGTTTGCTACGCAGACCGAGGCGTCAACAACGATCGCTTGATGGTCCTTAACCAGCACCAGGTCCGGACGGTTTCGACCTCCGGTAAGGAAGGCCGGAATTCGGAAGGCCTCATTGTGCTCGTTAAAAATTTTTTACCAAACGTTTTTATAAAACTATCAAATACATAATATATTAACAAAACTTCTTTCTTTTATATCAATCTAACATAATGAAGTCCTCTAACAATGATATAAACAAAATATTTGCTATGTAATTAGTGTTTGTTAGCCCGAATCTCTCAGACGCAGCTCGTCGGCTTTGTTTAATTTTTGCAAGGTGAAATTTCATTACGCTACTAGTATTTTGTGATTTGACAACAATATATAACCCCGGTCAGAATGTTCCAAAATTCGGTAGGAACGGTCGCGAGTTCGACTCCCGTCTTGGGCATGGTTGTTTGTTCCTTGTCTCTCGTGTATGTGTTTTCATGAAGGATCTCGCGTTCCGCTGATCCCAGATCAGAGAAGCCCGCAAGTGTCTAGTGTATGGGCAAATATGCTTCCCATCGGAACGTAAAGGGTAACCAGTTGTTGGCTGGATAAAAGCTCTAAGAAAAAATACCATTATTGTAATGGATTTAATTAGAACATATTTACGAGAGATACATTCAAGTTCCATGCACGATTACGCGTGGGGGAATACCGAAACAAATTATTTTCTTCCTAATGAATAAAATGTGCAAATTCAGTGTAATATACCAGATTATATTTTTAAACAACGTTTGTTGAATTTTTGGCTTCGTTTTAAACATTAATACGAGATGCTGCAAAGAAAGTATCACTCTGGTAAATGGCTGTGCCTCTAGAAACGTTTAAGGGGTGTGAATGTTTCAGAGACGGGGGATAAGCAATGGAATACTTAGATGCCACAGTACGAGTCATTTCTTGTGGAGAAAAATCACCACCACTTTCCCCTCAATTAGATTAACACATGTTTTTCATGCCATTTTCCTAAGAAATGCGTCGCTTCTACTCATCAGGTTCGCTTGAAGTTTCAACAAAAGTGACAGAATAATCTTGCAGTTTTGCCAAGTTGAGTTTTGTGAGTAATTTTAAATCTTGTCCAAGAAAAAAATATAGTACACTTGATCTTCATAAATCACGCCAATGCTTCCTCGCGTAGAGTTGCGGTGATAAGAACTGCAACGAAATCGAAAAATTACAAAAACACTTTCTATGGGAATCTATGTCTATAAGGCCAAACCCCTTATGAATTATTTATAGAAAATATTATGATGAACTCGCTGGGTGTTGTGATTTTGTTACTATCTAAAATGACTAAACTTGTATCTGTTCCTTCAGAAATTTTAAGTGAGCAAAATTTGTAAATTAGAACTTTTGCCTTAGATGTAATAGTCTTGTATGTATGAAAAAATATAAAAACTTCTACAACAGAAGAATGATAGAAAAAGGAGAAACACTTTGGGAGAGTTTTAGCTTGCGTAGTTCAATTTAAAATTAGAATCTTCTTCATTGAATATTGTCATTCTTAAATTTAAGTACGCTTGACATGAATGAAATATTCCGATAGCAAAGGAAACCCGTGATTTAAGTCTCACTTTAACCACGTATGAAAATAAAATATTTTTATTCGGACCATACTTGTGACCAATAATTTATGACTCCACACCTAGTTATTTTTTATCATTAATTTATATTGCATAAGGAAATCCTGTCCTAAATCTCCACGGGCATGTATACAGTGGCTGGCTGACTGAGGCCTCCAACGGCACGACCACGGCGCCCATTAGCTACGCCATCGAATCGCCGTTAACCGGAACGAGGTCCTCCTCGCCTGCAAGAAGCAAGACAGCGGAGATCGGAAATGGCGAGGGCGGCAACGACATCCTTGGCGAAGACGACGGTGAGGCCACCGACGGAGGCGGTGGCGAGGACAGCGACGAGGGCAGCGGCGAGGGCAGCGGCGAGGGCAGCGGCGAGGGCAGCGGCGAGGGCAGCGGCGAGGGCAGCGGCGAGGGCAGCGGCGAGGGCAGCGACGAGGGCAGCGGCGAGGGCAGCGGCGAGGGCAGCGGCGAGGGCAGCGGCGAGGGCAGCGGCGAGGGCAGCGGCGAGGGCAGCGGCGAGGGCAGCGGCGAGGGCAGCGGCGAGGGCAGCGGCGAGGGCAGCGGCGAGGGCAGCGGCGAGGGCAGCGGCGAGGGCAGCGGCGAGGGCAGCGGCGAGGGCGGCGGCGAGGGCAGCGGCGAGGGCAGCGGCGAGGGCAGCGGCGAGGGCAGCGGCGAGGGCAGCGGCGAGGGCAGAGGGGTGGCGCTGGTTTGAGGGCAACGGCGTGAGGCAGCGGCGAGGGCAGCGACGAGGGCAGCGATTGAGGGTAGCGGCGGAGGGCAGCGGCGAGGGCGCGTATCGAGGGTGCAGCGGCGAGGGCAGCGGCGAGGGCAGCGGCGAGGGCAGCGGCGAGGGCAGCGGCGAGGGCAGCGGCGAGGGCAGCGGCGAGGGCAGCGGCGAGGGCAGCGGCGAGGGCAGTGGCAGGGGGAGGGCAGCGTGGCGAGGGCAGCGGCGAGGGCAGCGGCGAGGCAGCGGCGAGGGCAGCGGCGAGCAGCGACGAGGGCAGCGGCGGAGGGCAGCGGCGGAGGGGCAGCGACGAGGGCAGCGACGAGGGCAGCGACGAGGGCAGCGACGAGGGCAGCGGCGTGTGGCAGCGGCGAGGCAGCGGGACGAGGGCAGCGACGAGGGCAGCGACGAGGGCAGCGACGAGGGCAGCGGCGCGAGGGGCAGCGGCGGAGGGCAGCGGCGAGGGCAGCGGCGAGGGCAGCGGCGAGAGCAGCGGCGAGGGCAGCGGCGAAAGCAGCGGCGAGGGCAGCGGCGAGGGCAGCGCCAGGCGCAGCGGCGAGGGCAGCTGACGAGGGCAGCGACGAGGGCAGCGGCGAGGGCAGCGGCGAGGGCAGGAGGGCAGCGACGAGGGCAGCGGCGAGGGCGCTGGCGAGGGCAGCGACGAGGGCAGCGGCGAGGGCAGCGGCGAGGGCAGCGGCGAGGGCAGCGGCGAGGGCAGCGGCGAGGGCAGCGGCGAGGGCAGCGGCGAGGGCAGCGGCGAGGGCAGCGGCGAGGGCAGCGGCGAGGGCAGCGGCGAGGGCAGCGGCGAGGGCAGCGACGAGGGCAGCGGCGAGGGCAGCGGCGAGGGCAGCGGCGAGGGCAGCGGCGAGGGCAGCGGCGAGGGCAGCGGCGAGGGCAGCGGCGAGGGCAGCGGCGAGGGCAGCGGCGAGGGCAGCGGCGAGGGCAGCGGCGAGGGCAGCGGCGAGGGCAGCGGCGAGGGCGGCGGCGAGGGCAGCGGCGAGGGCAGCGGCGAGGGCAGCGGCGAGGGCAGCGGCGAGGGCAGCGGCGAGGGCAGCGGCGAGGGCAGCGCGAGGGCAGCGGCGAGGGGAGCGGCGAGGGCAGCGGCGAGGGCAGCGGCGAGGGCAGCGGCGAGGGCAGCGGCGAGGGCAGCGGCGAGGGCAGCGGCGAGGGCAGCGGCGAGGGCAGCGGCGAGGGCAGCGGCGAGGGCAGCGGCGAGGGCAGCGGCGAGGGCAGCGGCGAGGGCAGCGGCGAGGGCAGCGGCGAGGGCAGCGGCGAGGGCAGCGGCGAGGGCAGCGGCGAGGGCAGCGGCGAGGGCAGCGGCGAGGGCAGCGGCGAGGGCAGCGGCGAGGGCAGCGGCGAGGGCAGCGGCGAGGGCAGCGGCGAGGGCAGCGGCGAGGGCAGCGGCGAGGGCAGCGGCGAGGGCAGCGGCGAGGGCAGCGGCGAGGGCAGCGGCGAGGGCAGCGGCGAGGGCAGCGGCGAGGGCAGCGGCGAGGGCAGCGGCGAGGGCAGCGGACGAGGGCAGCGGCGAGGGCAGCGGCGAGGGCAGCGGCGAGGGCAGCGGCGAGGGCAGCGGCGAGGGCAGCGGCGAGGGCAGCGGCGAGGGCAGCGGCGAGGGCAGCGGCGAGGCTATGAACGAGGGCGTTGATGAGGGCAACGGCGAGGGCGGCGGTGTGGACGACACCCAGGGTAGCGAGAAGGGCCGAGGGGTGCGTGTCGTGGGTCGAGTCGTGGGGGAGGAAGTGCTTCAGATCCCCTCGGCCGCCACTGATCCGCGCTCATCATCATGATAACGAGCGCCGTCTGGTGGATACTCCCGTAATGACATTCATGGCTGCGGAGGCACATGCGGCGACAGCGGCGGCAGCAGAGGTGGCGAGGGTGGCCACCAAGAAGCAGCGGAAATGGTGATTGCCCTGTCGCTGACAGTGGAGAGGCGACTGCAGCGGAGCGGGTGCGATAGAGAGAGAGAGAGAGAGATGCCTGACCTGGTGATGAGCAGGCTGTAATGGCAACAGCGATATTGACTTGCAGACTGACAGCAGAGGTAGCAACATATGTCTGTGTGAACAGCGGCGAAGAGAAGAAATAAAGAAGGGAAAGCATCGACAATGTGAATATGTAAACTGCGGATATAGCAATTGGGATACTGCGACTTGCCGACGAAAGTAAGAGAGGGGATGAGGGAAGTTGTAGATGATGGCAGAAATAGCGTCTTCAGTGAAAGCGATGAGGTCGCAGGTAGGGCCGGTGATTGTAATAGGCGCGGACGGACAGGTAGCGGTGTTAACAGCTTTGTCATTGGAAGGGGTGATGGTATCATTGACAGCAGTGGCAGCGTAAAATGAGCTAGTGGATCAGAGCAACATAGGTGTTTGCACGCGGTCGCAGCGGCAAAAGGCGGTGTCAATGCCGGTGTCGTGTGAGGTGACTGCGCGCAGACGTGTGCCGCCGGGGTGCGGTGCCGGTGTAAAGGAGCAGGGGTGATCCATGGCGGTGGCATTGCGAGAGACGAGGTCGAGTTGGCATTGCGAGAGACGAGGTCGAGTTGGTATTGCGAGAGACGAGGTCGAGTTGGCATTGCGAGAGACGGAGGTTGGTTGGTTAGTGATTCCGGGCGCGTCAACAGGGTTGGTCATTAGTCCCGTAAGTGTAGTTCATGTTTTTTCCACGCAAGACGGTGGTCATTTACTCCCACTGGATAGCGTGATCCAGCGCCGACCTACCGCCGCCTAGCGGAGTTTCCCTCAACAAGGTATCTCCCACTAGCGAGGCACCGCCCCAGCCTGGACAAGCTCTAACCTCTCGGTCGGTCTCCCGGAATATGTGGTAGTGTAGTGCGTGGTTGTGTAAGTGTGATAAGGCAAGGAAGAGGAAGGAAAGATCGCTCTCGGTCCGTTGGTTAGGGTACTGCTCCGGCATTCGCCTAGTGTTGATCGGAGAAACCAGGGAAAACTACCGGTCAGAGCAGCTGGCCGCTAGAATTCTCCTCCAGACAGCGAGTGAATTCGACCTAGCCGAAAAGCCAGTGTCGAAAATCCTGCCGCCATGGGGAGTGTAACCTAGGACCTCCCGGTCAGAGGCGCTGCAGTGACGTCAATCGATGCACTGAGCGACCTCTCCCAGTCGGGATGGTGATGAAGTGATGGCGGTGCCCACAATACCGGCGGCGGAGGTGGTGACGGAGGGAGTGCAGGCGGTGGGCCGGCACCCCTTCGCCACGCATGGTGCGGCAGCCGTGGGGCGGGGAGGGGCGGGGCACGTATAAATATCAATGGAGGCCGCCGCATCTGCCGCTCCGCTCCGCGCCGCGCCGCGCCGCGCCGCGCCGCGCGGGGCAGGGCCGGGGGCGTGTCGGCCGCCGACCCTCAAGCACAATCAATTTCCCAACACGGCCGCTGATAAACGAGCGTCGGGGCCGTGGATGGAGCCTGGCGGGGGGAGCGTCAACGTTATGACGCGGTGCCGTTGCAGGACGATGGATCCCCTGGTTCTTAGCGCAAGCCTTCCATGTTTGAATACAGCGTCAATTCAGACGTCAAAAATACAGTTTGTGGATAATCCGCATTCGATTCTACCGAAAAAGTAGCTCTAATACTTTTTAAATACTGTAGGAGTAGTATTTTCCTTACTTACATAGTATCACAGGTAGTTGTCATTCAGTGTTTAATGTTTTTTTAAGTTAAATAAATGAAAATATAATGTGTATTGTTTCTGACTTAAATTTAAGTAAGAGTACGTAAGATTCTGTCCCTAAATTACGCGTTTTAGCACGTTTTGTTTCTTTGAAGACGTTTACAGCTGTTTAAATTGGAACTTTCAAAAATCTGGAGAATCTGATAACTCATATGGCGTCCGTTCCCAATTCATTCGGTTTGTCAATTTTTTTCTGAACTTATCGGCCACAAAGTTATTGGGATGAGCTAATTGACTTTCCGAGTAGCAAGTTAGTGGTTAAAACCCAGAAGTAGGTCGTGTATTTTTGAATCACATCTAATTCTAAGTTTTTGGCATGTTCGGAGGCCTAACAACTTTTTCCGAGAAAACGCATTGCCAGTTTTAAGATCTCAAACTATGTTTTAGGAAATTATGAAAATTATATTTTCAAAAAAAGATATTATATTTAAAAATGTTACTAATTTCACACATACTCTCATAATAAAATGCTGTTTATAAAACTAATAATTTATGTAATAAATAAGTAATTTATTTCTTCACATAACTTCGAGATTGGTTGTTGAAACGGCCACAAAATAGTGATCATGTTCTGAGGCACATGAATTATGCGTGTATTACAAGTACGTCTACCAGTTTTTCTCCCTCACTTGTTTTCCTCAGTATTTATTCACAAACTTGTATTGCCTCCTACTTTGTTTCGAATTTTTTGTTTCAATAATATTCAACTTTAAACTTACCTGTGAAGGAGACTGTATCACTATCGCCACCAAATATGAAGATACTAAACCTTGGACGCACAATAGTTGTAACGGCCGATGTTTCGCCCGGTATTTTAATTGTATTCCCTAGTTTTGAAAAATGTGCGAAATTATCGTCTACAAGAAAAAGTAACGAGCAAGATATTCTGTGCAAGCACTTTATTATAGTGAAAAATGTGTTAGTAGATCGAAAGTATTGGAATTTAGAGACGACGAAATGGATTGACGCAAAGTTTTTTTTTTTTTTTTTTTTTTTTTGTAATTCAGATAGGAAAGCGAAAACATTGGATATAATATTTTAACTCTTGATACGTACATGAGATTTCATTAACTACAAAATTGCCGATTTGGTTTCTTAAATACAAAAGAGAAAATAAGTTTTGAATACATTGTGTCCAGGAGAATTTCTTGTTTCCATCTGATACAAAGAGTCGTAGTCTACTCCAAAAATATTTGATGTTAAAACATTAATTTAAGGTTCCTAAATATTTAGTGTAATTTTACTGAGTGTAGGGATTTTTTAATATTCACATCATAATATTACGTAACATATCTCTAGAGGCAGCATATTGTTTCCGTTTCTAAAGTGACTAATTAACTCGTCAACCAATATTCGTGCTAATAAATACATTTCAATTTTGGTGCAATCAGCGCAACAGATACAAAAATAGCCAATAATGCGCTTATGAATTTCTGTTGCTGTACAAGTACATTTAAGACCCAGCAAAAAAAAGTCCCGAGGAAATTGTGTAAAAAATAATAAAATACCGAAATTCAGCTTCCGATTTAATATAGTCGGGTGATTCAAACCCTCGTAGATCGCATTCTGTTTGAATCACCTGCGTTCAGCTCGCCTCCTCGCTGCACCTACCTACGTTATCACACCCAACATGACACCCCCTACCCCTTCCCCGCTTTCTCTGAAGCGGAAGCAAAGCCCACCGGCCGAGCCTCGGCGTCCTCCAGCGTCAAACCCTCCCTCGCCGCAGCCCGCCACTTCGGCCGCTGTGACGCTGGCGTGGCTGGGCGGGCGGGCGGGCGGGCGGGCGGGCGTCGCCCTGAAAAAGCGCGCGCCGCGACGCGCGACGTCGGGCGCGGGCGGCGGCGGCGGCGGCGGGCGGGGCAGGGGCGCAAACAGCAGCGCAGCGGCGAGCGCGCCCCGGGACGCGCGCGCCGGAGTAATTCATTACGCCTCCCTCCGCCACCGGCCCCCGCCCTCCGCGCCGCGCGGGCCCCGTTCTTCCGCTTTGATGGATTAACTCAGCGCAGTTGTAGCGCGCGGCCATTGTTTCGCGCACGCCGCGCCGCCACCCTCTGCCGTCGCCACCAGCGCCACCTGCCGCCGCTGCCATCGCCGTTGCCAACATCGCCGAGACCAGAGCCAGCACCGGAGCAGTACCCTGACAAACGGGCCACGGACCGCGCGCCCTTCTTGTCCTATCCTATCCTATCCTACCTCTTGTCCTATCCTATCCCCTTTCACACACAGACACACACACACACACATACACTAACATGCACTACACTACCACAAATGCCAGGAGACCGGTCGGGAGCTTAGAGCTTGTCCCGGCTGGGGTGGTGCCCCGCTGGTGGGAGAGTGCTGGTTAGGGGGAAACCTCACTAGCCGACGGTATGTCGGCGCCGGATCTCGCCATCCAGCGGGGGAAGATCACCGCCATCTACCGAGAAAAAAGCATACACTACACTGATGTGACTAATGACCTCAGCAGTTGACGCGTTCGGAATCACCAACCAACCAACCAGAGCCATAACCGCTGCCACAACCGCCATCACTGCCGCCACCACTGCCACCATCACTGCCGTCACCGCCGCAACCGCTGCCGCCACCAGCGCCGCAACCACTCCCCCGCCGCACCTGTGGCCGCTCAAAGGCCGCTCTCGTTGCGCGGAGCCGCCTCGTCCATCAGCGCCGCCGCCGCCGCCCTTTTGGGCCCGCCCTTTCTTCCCGCGACAAAAGGCAGCTGCACTTAACGCAATTATTCCATGATTGAGCAATTTTAAATACACACCAACATAATATTTAAAATCTCTGATTGAAAAACACTTAGGTATTGGCGATTGCAAAATATTTACTTTTATAACTAATATGGTTCCATTAAGTTGCATCTGACGGTCGGTGGTGTACCTCCCAAATTTGTAAATATGTGTCCATCTTTACCAATGCTGGTAACGGCGATGTCTCATCTAAGGGCTTTCCGTAGTGGTGAGATCCCGTTTTTGATTCCCGCCATCCGCCTAAAATGTATCTGATAATTAACATTGAGTGGGAGGTCGGAAATGGACTTGTGCGAGGACAGCTCTGATAAAAAGTTTGCGTGGTTTCTCTGATCCAGAACAGAGCACACACGAGACCACGAGCTAGGGACTCCTCGCTTCGTTCTTCCTTCCCCAGCCAGGCCCGCTCCTCACGCGTATAGCAGGGGACGATCACTTTTCCACATAAAGGCCGTCTTGCTTATCAGGGATTTTTGTGACTGCCGTTGGAGATCCAGAAGAAAGTGTATACGCTGTGAATCCCCAGAGGCAATCTTTGCTTCTTGGTGCAATATGATAAAATACATCTTAATATTCGGATATTGAATTATTGATTATTCGTTTTGCCAGGCACATTAATTGCTATGGTCATTAGTTTCGTATGTGAGTGAATGTTTTTTCATCAGAAATGGCGGAATCTTCCCCCGCTGGATGGCGATATCAATAGTAAATCTACACGTCGACTTTCGGGTCATCCCCATTCTGGTATGTATCCCGGCGGGGCTCCCGTCTAGAGGGAGAACCTCTAAGCTTCGACTGGTCTTCAGGCGTGTGTGTTAGAGTAGTGCATTTAACTGTATGTGTAAGTAAGAGATGGGAATAGGACAAGGAAGGTAAAAAAGATCGCGCGCGGACCCCGGGCGTTTTGTTAGGGTATTAGGGCATATTGGTTGGAGAAACTACGAAAAATACCCATCAGAGAAACCGGCTAATATTAGTTGATTAGTGGGTGGAAGTGGGATATGAAAAAGTGCATCTTCGTATTCGGCTATGAGGGGGACTCGTGGGTTATGAATAGCACAAATACGTACGATTTTTTTGAAACTCGAATACTACTTCCATTTCAAATTCGAATTTTGAAATCCATTTCAAATTTTCCGTATATAAAGCGATCTCTTACCAGGTTTTCTCGGAGTTCTTTTGTTCCCATTACTTCTCTTTACTCCATTTCTCCATTTGGTTGGTGATTCCGGGCGCGTCAACAGCTTAGGCCATTAGTACCGTAAGTGAAGTGCATGTTGTAGTTTTTTCCTCGGGAGATGGCGGTGATCTTCTCCCGCTAGATGGCGAGATCCGGCGCCGACCTAACGTCGGCTAGCAGGGTTTCCCCCCTAACCAGGACTCTCCCACCAACGGGGCACCGCCCCGGCCAGAACATGCTCTAAGCCCCGACTGGTCTCCCGGAATATGTGATAGTGTAGTGTATGTTAGTGTCAGTGTGTGTGTGTGTGTAAGGGGAGAGGATAGGACAAGGAAGAGGAAGGAAAGATCGCGCGTGTCCCGTGGCTCGTTGGATAGAGTACTGCTCCGACATTCGCCTGAGTTGGTCGGAGTTGATTCGTGTTGATCGGAGAAACCACGGAAAACTACCGATCAGAACAGCCGGCCGCTGGAATCCTTCTCCAGACAGCGACTGAATTCAACCTAATTGAAAAGCTAGTGTCGAAAATCCTGCCGCCGTGAGGATTGTAACCTAGGACCTGCTGGTCAGAGGCGGTGCAATGATATCTATTGATGCACTGAGCTACCGCTTCCGGTAGTACTAAATAGTATTGTGAATTTCTGCATTTTTTCGCAAACACATTAATATATTTCTCTCATCATTGTGCTATACCGCACAAGAGTGTTGATATATTTCAAAGTGTGTCATAGTGGAGTGATGCGTTCATTCAAGGGCATTATTTTATTTCGCGCATTCGTCAGTGGCCTGGCAGCGTACTACGCTTCCCGCGCCCTGCGTACGCCTAGCGTGGCAATTACCGCCCGCGAGCGCATCGCACGCCTGCACGTAGGCGCGTAGGCGGCGGCGAATTAGGCGGATTAAACAGAGCGATATCAGATTCGATTACCAGGCACGTCAAACTCGTTTTCCTGGCTGCGCGCGGCGCGCGCAGCGAGTAAATTAATTTCCGAGCTAATTGCACGCGCCCCCGCGCTCCGCTGCAACGCACCTCGGCCCTTCCACCTCGCCCCGCAGCCCCGCCCCGTTCCCCGTCTCGAACCCACGCCCTTCACCACGCCCCACAGCCCTGCCCGCCGCACAGTCCCGTCTCGCATCTCCGCCCCGCTCCACAACCTCCGCCTGCAGCCCCGCCCCAAACCCCCACCCCCACCCCCACCCTTCACCACGTCCCGCAGCCCTGACTGATCCGCAGGCCCGACCCGCTCCCTGCCCAGAATCCCCGTCCTGCAGCCCCGTCCCGAACTCTCACCCCGCATCCCCTCTCCGCACCTTGTCCTGTTTCGCACGCCCCGCTGTGCCAATCCGCACGTCGTATTTCACTTCACCATCTCTACCGGGAGCGGTAGCTCAGTGCATCAACTGATGTCACTGCCACTGATGTCAGCGCCTCTGAACGGGAGGTTCTAGGTTCCCACTCCCCACGGCGGCAGGATTTTCGACACAAGCTTTTCAGCTAGGTCGAATTCAGTTGCTGTCTGGAGGAGAATTCTGACGGCCGGCTGCTCTGATCGTTAGTTTTCCGTGGTTTCTCCGATCAACACCAGGCGAATACCGGAGCAGTGCCCTACCAAACGGGCCACGGACCGCGCGCGATCTGTCCTTCCTCTTCCTTGTCCTGTCCTCTCATCTTACACACACACTTACACTAACATGCACTACACTACTACATATTCCGGGAGACCGGTCGGGAGCTTAGAGCTTGTCCCGGCTGGGGCGGTGCCCTGCTGGTGGGAGAGTCCTGGTTAGGCGGAAACACCACTAGCCGACGGTAGGTCGGCGCCGGATCTCGCCATCCAGCGGGGGAAGATCACCGCCATCTCCCAAAAACACATGCACTACACTAACGGGACTAATGACTGAAGCAGTTGACGCGCTCGGAAACACGAAAAAATCAATCAATCAATCAACCCCGCTGTACCCATCCGCACGTCGTATCTCACTTCATCTCTACCGGGAGCGGTAGCTCAGTGCATCAACTGATGTCACTGCTACTGATGTCAGCGCTTCTGACCGGGAGGTCCTAGGTTCCCACTCCCCACGGGCCCCTCTGCCCCGCTGGTTAGAGGTCCTGGTGAGAGGGAGTCCTGGTTAGAGAGAAACCCCACTAAACGATGGTAGGTCGTCGCCAGATCTCGCCATTTAGCGGGTAAGATCACCGCCATCTTCCGAGAAAAAGACATACACTACACTTAAGGGACTAATTACTTAATCTGTTCACGCATTCGGAATCACCAACTAACCAACCAACCAACTTCAGTTCCGGCCCTCGTTTCCTTCACCTCATGTCCGGACTTCTTATCCAACTATCAGAGAATACATTTCTTAAGAGGGCAAAGATCGATTTTCAATTTAATGTGACATAAAACTTAGTCCCCTTCTTCTCATAACATACAAAATAGTAACCTTTCCATGTTTATATATTCGCCTCCAGAACACAAGACTGATTCTGTCGAGTTTTCAGTGATTGCAGACTGATTTTGTGGAGTTTTAAAATCTTAAAAAATTAGGTGACAAAAAGATGGATGTGTTAAGCAACACAAAGGAATTCAATGTAGTTGAGGAAACTTTTGCCACAGAATTTTTCCAACTAATTGAGAATAATCTTATAATAGGAATATAGAATAAAACAGAAGAACAGCTTACATTTATGCTCATGGTACCAAAACAAACGTAAAAATATAGCTGTGCTAAATTACAACTATTTGCATTATTTATACCTGCAAGTATTTTTACGGCCAATATAATTTTGATATTGCAATATTACCAGTTCATATCCCGCATGGAGGTAATATACAAGGACACTGGGTGTTAGGAATTCTTTAATGGAAGTATAACATTAACAGCTACTACGATTCATTGGTAAGTCCAATGCCAGTAATTCATTCATTGGTAAGTCCATACTGTAGATCATATTTCAACAAAGCTAGGCACGAAAGAACTGAAGTACTAAATTTTAAACACATTAAAATACTTTCAAAACATTTAACAGCGCGGCGACGCCACATTAAACTAGTTTGAGATATTCACGTGGAAATAATACTAGTAGACATTTCACCATTTTACAGCGATCGTATTTTGCAGAGAAATGCAAAGTGAAGCTATCTTTTAAACGCAACGAGTGATTGATAAGTGATTCGAGGCGCGTGAACTGCTGAGAATAATTCCAGTAAATGCAGTGCATGTTTATAGGGTGGATTTCCCTCGCCGACTGGCGAGATCTTACGCTGACATACGTCGGCTTGCGTGGATTTTCCCCACCCATGTACCTCCCACCAGCGTGGAACCGCCCCAGCCGGGACAAGTTCTAAGCTCACGCCTGGTCTGCGCACAACTGTGCAGTGCATGTGAGTGTGTGCGTCTGTGTACACACACAGGAGTAAGGAGAAAGTAGAGCACAAGGAAGAATAATGAAAGATCGCATGCAGTCTATGGCCCCTTTTTGGGCTCCTTCTCCGGCATTCAGCTGGTGTTCATCGGAGTAACTATGGAAAACCATCGATCAGAGCAGCCGGCCGCTAGAATTCTCCGCAAGACAGCGGCTGAGTTCGACCCATGTAAGGAGTATGTCTAAAAATTCTGCCAACGTCAGGAATCGAACCATGGGACCTCCGATCAGCGGCACTGCAGCGATTTAATCTAATGAGACTCAAGTGTCATATCAGGAGTGCCTTTTGTCCCCCCTGCTTGAAATCAATAGAATCACTAAGCAGAGTTTCTGCATCTAATTCATAATACATGTTCTATACTTCATTACCATTATTTTTTATTATTATTATTATTATTATTATTATTATTATTATTATTATTATTATTATTATTATTATTATTATTATTATTATTATTTCTGTCATCCGGTGATATGACTACTTCCAAACCGGGAGCAGTAGCTCAGTGCATCAACTGATGCCACTGCAGCACCTCTGACCGGGAGGTCCTAGGTTCGAGTCCTGACGGCGGCTTTTCAGCTAGGTCGAATTCAGTCGCTGTCTGGAGAAGAATTCTAGCGCCCGGCTGCTGTGATCGGTAGAGTTTTGTGGTTTCTCTGATCACCAGGCGAATGCCGCAGCAGCACTTTACCAAACGGGCAACGGACGGTGCGCGATCTTTCCTTCCTCTTCCTCGTCCTATCCTTTCCCCTTACGCACACACACACACACACACACACACACACACACACACACACACACTAACATGCACTACACTGCCACATATTCCGGGAAAAAATCAATCAATCGACTACTTCCATTTACGCTTTCGATCAAAATATGTCAGTCATTTTAATTCTGACGTTTCATTTTCACCACGATCCTGCGCGTCGTTTATTCCTTCGTTTGGATGAGTCGCCGGCTTTCTTTCCATTGGCACTTTCGCCCATAGCCACCTCCCCCCCCCCCGCAGCCCCACTGCGCCCGCGCCGCCTCCCTCCCCTCCCCTTCCCTTCCCCTCTCCCCGCTGACAGCCGCCGTCTGAATAATGGACGTTGTGGCCGCCGAAACCACCGCCGCCAACTCCCCGCTCCGCGCCCCCGCCCCCGCCGGCAGAGGCTTCCGCGCAACGCAACCCGCACTTCATTTGCTGGCGGCCAGTGGCCGCTGGGAGTCGCGTGCCGCCGGCGGCGACCGCACGGGCTTGCGGCCATCGGCGCCGGCGCCACAGCCAGGCCACTACTTCGCGCGGGCGGAGAGGTCCATCATCTCGGGCGTGAATCTCCTCCGCTCCTCTCCGCCGTCACCGCGTCCTCACGTACTTGCGACCGTGATTGTATGTTTCTATTTCGCATTTAGGGGCATTTAACCAGAGTTTTGCTAGCTAGAGGTGTGTTTATTTATTATCCAAAATTCGGGGTGGACATAACGAGTATGACGTATTCTCATCACCGTCGCTAGCATACTTCGCTTTTTTGAGTCTTTTTTTTTTTTGTGACTCAGCTATACAAACTGAAACGATTTTATAGAAAGCTACAGAACAATGTTTGCCCCGACGGGGAATCAAACCTGGGATTGCACCACGAAATGCTATCAGCTGCTCAACTCTAGAGCTCGAGGGGTAAACCATAAATATTTAGGTCACTACAAATAAAAGTATGTTTTCTAGGAACGCATGAAATCTTTCTGGTCAACATGAGGATAGATTACGAACTTTTGAAGCGGAATTTGGATCTTGTTATGCCAAGACTTTTGAACCAGTTGCGTAATTTTATTTTTTAGTACCAATACATGAAAAGTTATAGTATTTACTTACACCTTCTAGATCATTCAGTATGTGAGGAGGAAAGCACGTTCCTTCATGTCGCCTAAGTTTCATTTTGCTTCACTACGGGAGTATAATTATAAATCAATAAACAGTAAATGAAATTAGCACTTTCCATGTATGAATGATGCAATTTTTGTATGTATACGTATAATGTAAACATTAAAACATGTTTTTTCATATTTGTTTTTTACTTGTAGTTCAAATGTCTGGTTTGATTACATATATTGACAACAATTTCATTATGAATGAAACCTCTATTTCAAAAGCTATTCATGATTTATAATACATCCTACACACAATAAACACCTGTATTTTCTATAAAATCTCATGAAACATTAATTTTTGCATCTGCAGAAAACCTCCGATTGTAGGTACCAAAGCATGAACTTACCGGGACATTTCAGAAGATACGAGTGAGAAGTTTCTGCTAAACATGAAACTGAAATAATTAATACAATAGGAATAAAATACTTATTTTATATATTATGCCTTATATAGTAATAAAAATATTAATAATATGTATTAATTATATATTAATAAAGTAGCGGTATTAATAAACATATTAATAAAGTTCGGTGGAATCAATTGACTGTTCGCGCTCGCAACTTTCTTCGGCCAAACTCATAATCACTCTGACTGGATCCTATAAACATCCATCGGAAAAGCTTCTTCTACGCCTACATCGAATGAGGCTTCCTACGGCGTTGGTCGAGGTCAAGTGACAATACGCGATTGGCGCTCTATATACGTCTGCCACAGATATCGAACATCAGGATCATTGATCAACATTCCCGAAGAACGAAGAGCAAGGACTTTTTACCTTGTTTATTATTGATTGTTACGGGAATTGGGGATGTGTTTCGGTGTTGGGGATTGATTGTTACGAGGATTGGATACATTTAAAATAAATATAATTATATTTTATCCACTTTGGTTTTCTAAATTCAAGTTTTCGTTATTAATATTAATTTCGCGATAAGTATTAATAGAACACAAGAGTTCTACCATGGCCTCCCTTAAACTACTTTTGTCATTAACCTGATTTCGTAGAATAAACAATAAAATTTAAAGAAAACAATATTCATCACTGGAATCTTAAAATTGTGGTTAGCGTACGATTATCGTATCGTGAGAACTTACGATATTTATTAAATGACTATTCTCCTTCAGCTACCATATTTACTGATTATTTTCTTACAGAAATGTTTTGTAAGTTAGTTTAGTTGCTTAAAAATCTTGAATATTATTATTTGCAGCTATTATTATTTTTGCTGCAAGAGGTGAAGCGAGTTACTGAGTTGAGGTTAGGCGGAAGAGCGGCCTGATGGCCCGAACCTCGCCATATCAATGAAGGCATTTTATTATTATTATTATTATTATTATTATTATTATTATTATTATTATTATTATTATTATTATTATTATTATTACATATTATTATTATTATTATTATTATTATTATTATTATTATTATTATTATTATTATTATTATTATTATTATTATTATTATTATTATATTTTTAAGTCTCTCGCCTAGCGAGGTGCCATACAGCCGACACCGGGACCTTTAGAGAACCAAGGTGCCTGCTTCCCTGGCAAACTCGGGCGGTCAAGATTCGACGGTGAAGTCAGGTGATGTTATATCAATAAAAACTTCCTCACGATGCGTGCAGTACTTAGGAGAACAGCCTTTTGCATTGTATGAATGTGCCAGTTGTTAAGACCAAGCCTTGCAGACGATGAAGTTAGTTCTTCAGAGACCAGTCCATTTGCAGAGATAACCACAGGAACACCTTCAACAGATACTAATCGCCACATGTCGCTCAGTTCAATAGCCAAGGCCTGATATTTTCGCTTCTCGGCAATGGAAGCGGCTATA
>BLKR01005712.1:72500-74000 GCA_011170035.1 Teleogryllus occipitalis | reverse complement strand
TGGAACATTATGTACGCACCTTTCCCACTCTTTGCCCGTTGCACGTGGAGTTCCTCAAGGATCGATTTTAGGCCCTATTCTATTCCTACTTTACGTAAACAATATGCCCTCGACGATTCGAAACGGAAGAACGGTTCTCTTTGCGGATGATACGAACATCCTTTGCAATAAGGAAACCGTAAATAGTACAATATCAGATGTTTCAAATTGGTTCCGAAATAACAAATTAATAGTAAACGAAAAAGAAAACGGTTTTAATGCAGTTTTCCATTTCAAATAAACAATTCTGTGCTCCACTGAAAATGAACGGTGTACCATTGACTGATGTTAAGGCGACAAAATTTTTAGATCTCTCAGTTCAGTCAAACCTTAAATGGAGCGTCCATTTAAATGAATTGAACACAAAATTAAGTTCATTATGCCACGCTGTCATAATCTCCTTCTACAAATTTTCCGCCGTCTCACGCCTTCGTCCAAAGTCAAAGTATATTTCGCGAATGTTCATTCCCGCCTGAGATATGGCATAATATTCTGGGGAAATACATCTTATAGCTCCTAGACTTTTAGATTACAAAAACGAATTGTACGAATAATAACCAAATCCCACCCACGTGATTCATGTAAGCCTCTCTTCATTAATCTAGGAATTTTACCATTACCGTGTCTGTTTATTTACGAATCAGTGGTTTTTGTCAAAAATGACTTGTTTAAGGGCGGGAATATATTTTCAGAAAATGCCGATGTCTATTACTATAACACTCGACGTAGAAATCATATTCATCAGGTGACAGTATGAACAGCTCATTACAAAAAATTCACATACAATACATGTACATTATTTTACAACACTTTTGCCAGATGACATTAAACGATTAAATTCAATAGAAAAGTTTAAATCCCAAGTGAAATCGTTTCTGCTGCATAACTGTTTCTATACAATTAGAGACTATACTGAGCATCACAAGAAAAGTAACATTAATTTTAACAATGATACATAATGCATTAATTACCATTTGGACTGTATAAATGTGAGTATAAACAACCTGTAACAACTCATTGTAACACAGCTTCCGGGTCAATGACCCCCATCTCGATCAGGTTTTTCGTCCAGTTTCCCTGATCCATTGAGCAAATGCTGAGATGGCCCCTTGTTTTGCTTCTGGACATAAATGTAACTTCATTTTCTGTGCACGTCTTCTAGAATTCAGTGGGAAATACAACTATTCAAATTATCGTTTCCATGTTGTCGCGGCAGGAAGTAATAAGAGCCAAAATTTATTGCTTATTTATCCTTGAAAATAGATTTTATTACATGGGAGTTTTTTTGTTTGTTTTTTTCTCCCTTCAAAATTCAAAATTTATTGCTTATTTATCCTTGAAAATAGATTTTATTACATGGGAGTTTTTTTGTTTTTTTTCTCCCTTTCAAAATTCAAAATTTATTGCTTATTTATCCTTGAAAATCGATTTTATTACATGGGAGTTTTTTTGTTTTTTTTT